>APFE030689760.1:0-74412 GCA_000404065.3 Pinus taeda | reverse complement strand
GCTTGAATGCCTGAGTTATCATTTGGCACTTTTGTACGGTGATAGCTATTTATTTGTGCTTAATATATGAGTAGCTTATTGTGTGATAAGTTTTTCACAACTGTTTCACCTAACTTTTTATGTGAAGTGGTTTATCTATATTGAATTCTTTTCTTATAACAGTTGAATGATCTTTATTACCGATTGTTATTCGAAATCATTTTAGATCGCACAACAGAAAGGTTATACCCCGGGTTAGTATAGATTTAGATGTTGTTGCTTTTTTTTTTTAGAATACAATTGCATATCATTAGATTAAAGTTAGAATTAGAAGCATCTCAATTAGAATCTTTTAAAGCTAGGAACATCAATCAATCTTACACACACATACACAAATTGGGAAATTGGTTCCATTATCCCCAGTCGGACCCGCTATACCAAACGGAAAAGGAGCTGCCAACCAAGGTCTGGACCGGGTGGTTATCCCCCTTGTTGTTGAACCGATTTTTGGGGCTTCAACATATTTGGCGCTAGAAGGAGGGCTTGTAACTATGAATGGCAAGTAAGTCCAAATCAAAATACCATTCTGAGAGTAAATCACCCTCACCATCTCCCCCGACTTCTCCACTTCATTCAGAATCTTTAAATCCACAGTCAAAAGTCGTAGGATCAACAGCCGCTGCTATAAACCCTGATATTTCAGAACAATCTATTTTTGAACCTCTTGAAGTTGAATCTTTGATTCACAAACTTCAGTGATTTTCTATATCTCCTCCAAGATCTGATAAATCTCAAGGCAGCGTGACTTCGCAATATAACCCTACTCATCCCTTGACCAGATTAAAGAGCGAAAAATTTGGTGTACAACCAACTGAATTACCTCTACCAGTAGGAAGAGAGAAAGGAAATCACCTAAAGGGTTCGATAGCGAGACTCTTTCACCATCATCATCCATCTCAATATCTTCACCGTGAAGTCAACGCCGCTCCAGATCATTGTTCACCAACCTACTGGTACTTCTACATCCCCTTCTCAATCATCCAGAGTTATTATATCCTCATCTTCTCGACCTCAGGGATCATCTTCTCCACTTCCTTCCGTTAGTAAATCAGCAATGGCTCAATCTACATGGAACAATCCAGGGGCAGTTTTAATGCCTGCGCCCTTGAGTCAGCTGCCAACCCATCCCGAAAAATGGCTGCCTAAATTCAATCCTGAAGAAGGCATGCTAGCGGAAGAGTATATTAATAACTTTATGTTATCCATAAATCTTAATGGAGTTATTAATGAAGATGCTGTCATTTGACTTTTTCCTTATACCCTTCAAGGAACAGCCAGATCATGGTATGTTTCATTACCATCTGGATCTATCACTAGTTGGGACATCTTCGAGGAGCAATTCCTCATTAAGTTTGGTGATGATAGGTCTACTGCGACGCTGATTAGTGACCTGTCAAACCTCAGGGCCCAATCAAAAGAACCCATCAAAGACTTCAATTCTCGTTTCAATAAACTATTAAACAAAATTCCTACCGCTTCCAAGCCCAGCGAAGAAGTAAGAAGTGAATGGTACATTATTGCATTACCATCAAATATAGCAATCTTCGTGGATAGGGCTAATAAGACAACTTTGGCTGAAAACATGAAAGAAGCAATAGCTGTAGAGAAATGGATTATAGCCCTTGAAAAGAAGACCGCGATCGATGAACGGAAGTCCAAGAAGGTAACATTCAAAGAAGATCCCAAGAAAAAGCAATCGAAAGATCCTTTTGATTTAGAAGGATTGCAAAAAGTTTTGAAGACCATGTCTAACGAGATGGTCGACATCAAGAAACAAGTGGTAGAAAATTCTTCAAAAAATCCCTGCAGAGCTTTTAAGAGAAACCCTTCAACTGATTCAAAGCCTCCCAATGCTATTACAAATCCTGAATTCGAGGAAGAAGAAGAGGAAATCGCTACTAAAGGGCAAAACGATGAAGAAGAAGTCATAGAACTACAAGGAATGTGGGATTTAATCCTCCCACAAGAAGAGGATCAGGAAGCATTCCCGGTTAGTACACGAAGCATAAATCAGCTTGATCCCCCCCAAACTACCCCTAAGCCAAAGAGCGCAAGCTCGGCAACGAAGGATAAAGTCACACCCAAGAAGACAACATCTAAAGCGACTCAAACGAGCCCAGTCCAAACAGATTCCTCTACTCCATCTAAAATGCTGATCATTTCAGATGAAATGGAGTACAATATTATAGAGATATGAAGAAGACTCGGGCCAATATCACTCTTTACAAATTGAGCAAGTTAAAACACCAGCAAAAGATAATTTTGAAAGAATTACGTGCTGTGCCAGTTGCACCTTTGCCTGCCGCTGTAATTTCTCAAGCTTCCCATGACATGGGTAGACCTCTGACTAATGCGATTAACAAGGTTGATCCAAACGACGTCGTATTAATTGGAGGTAGATCGAGATCTCATACTCCCCCCTTCTTCTTACTTATGAAATTTTTAATAAAAATGTGCATAATTGTTTAGTGGATTCTGGAGCTTCATCGAATATTTTACCAAAGTCAATATGTACGAAATTGAACGTTCAACCACAGAAGTCTGCTGTGCGCATAGTCCAACTAGACCGACCACAAGTCAAGGTAATTGGCGAATTGAATCAGGTTACCATAAGGCTTTCATCCAACCCAAAGGTATGTCAAGTTATAGATATTTTGGTTGCTGATATTCCAGAATTTTATGGCTTAATTCTTAGCAGGGATTGGTCAGAAAAACTTCATGGATACTTCGCAACTAATTGGTCGCACATGTGGCTGCCCTACAATGGTAAACCAAATCAAATAAAAGTTGAATGAGAACGACATCAGAAGTACATAGTAACAGAACTCGAGGGGGAAAATGAACCAGTAGCATATAACAACAGTATTATTGGAAATTACTCAGTAGATTCTTTCCTAGGGAATTTTAATGCTCATACGTCACCTTATTTAGAGCATTTTGTTTTATCTCAAGTCGAAATTTTTTCTCAAACGGATAGTTCTAAATGTATCAATTTTTTAGATAGTCCTGTAAATAAATCTTCATTTTGGAAATTATTTTTTGATGGTTCTGAATCTAACGAAGGAGAAGGAGCAGGATGTGTGCTAGTTAGTCCAGAAGGAGATAAAACTATGTTAATTTGCAGACTGAATTTGATTGCACCAACAATACAGCTAAGTATGAAGCTTTAGTCCAAGGGTTGTACAAAGCAATCAGATTAAATGTCAAATACCTTCAAGTTTTTAGAGACTCTGAAATTGTAATCAGACAGGTACATAATACTATACATTGCTTATCAGGTCATTTAAAACATTAGCAATCTTTAGTTCAAAATCTGACTGAGCACTTTATAGCATTTAATATTTCATCAATTCCCAGGCTCCAGAATGCAAGTGTAGACCTTTTGGCTAACGTAGCTTCTAAACTTATCCCTTCAGAAGATTTTAGTCCTGATAGATTTTCGATAGAATTAATCTTTAGACCTTCTATTCCTGATAACATCACAAATTGGAGAATATTCAACGACGATCCTGATATCGTGAGTTTTCTCACATCTGAAGGATCTTATACCAATCAAATAATTGACGAAGACCAACATGACCGACAATTGCAACAAGATAGCACTAACAATGCTATACCTAAGTCGGTAGTCAAATTAGAAGACCTTTATGATTTGAAAGATCGGTTTAAAAGATCTACTAATTCAAAACTCCAAAGTTCAACTTTGAATTATGAATTAATAAATCTAGGAACTGATACCAAACCCCAAAACATCAATCTAGGCCTTGGCCTAACTCTCGAAGAAAAATTAGCATATATTCGTCTTTTGAGACAATACAGAAATGTTTTTGCTTGGAACTATGATGAACTTAAAACATACGACACTTCTATCATCCAACATACTATTCCAATGATGGAAAATGAAAAACTAGTCCAACAGAAGTTGAGAAAAATCCATCCCAATTTAGAAAATCAGATTAAATCCGAACTCAACAAGTTATTGAAAGCCAAAATAATTTTCCCTATTCGACATTCCAAATGGGTCTCCAACATGGTCCCTGTTAGAAATAAAAACAGAGATATTAGAATATGTATTGACTTTCGAAACCTTAATAAAGCCTGCCAAAAGAATAATTTTCCTTTGCCTCCTATGGAAAAAATCTTGCAGGCAGTCGCTGGGTTAGAATTAATCTCCTTTTTAGATGGATTTTTAGGATACAATCAAGTGTTGGTACATCCTGACGATCAATTAAAAACCACATTCAGAACCAAATGGGGTACCTACGCATATAAAAAAATTCCTTTTGGTCTGATTAATGCTGGTGCCACATTTTAGAGAGCCATGGACATTGCATTCATAATTTTAGTTAATAAGTTTGTGGTAATCTATTTGGATGATATAATTGTCTATTCCAAGACACGAAGCAACCATCTCAGAGATTTAAAACAAATCTTCCAACGTTGTCTCAAGTATGGAATTTCACTCAACCCTAAAAAGTCCTTTTTCGCATTAAGTGAAGGAAAACTTCTAGGATTCATAGTGTCAAAAACTGGAATTCACATTGACCCTAACAGAATCAAAGAGATTTCTAAAATTTCCCTACCTCACAACAAAAAAGCTATGCAATATTTCCTTGGTCGGATCAACTTTGTAAAGAGATTTGTTCCAGACTTTTCAAGAATTGTATCTCCTTTACAAACAGTGATAAAAAAGAACTCAAACTTAAAGTGGGGCCAAGAAGAATATGAGGCATTCAATCTAATCAAACAAGAAATTATCAATGCTCCATCTTTAGCAACTCCAAATTTTTCAGAGCCTTTTGTTTTATATACATTTTCATCTGACAGATCATACGCAACGATACTTACTCAGACAAATCAAGAGAAGACAGAAGCCCTGATTGATTTCTTTAGTTCAAATTTATAAGGAACTGAATTAAATTATTCAGATGTGGAGAAACAGGCTTACACTGTTTTCAAATCAATCAAATATTTCAGACCCTTTTTACTCAAAACCCGCACAAAAATCATTGTACCGTTTCCAGCGGTAAGAAATCTTTTAGTGCAAAAAGATGTGGGTGAGAAAAGAGCCAATTGGGTTACTGCCTTACAGGAATATGATGTACAAATCAAACCAGCAAGCATTTTAAAAGGTCAAGGAATTTGCAAAATGCTGGCCGGAGCATCGCTGATATCCAAAATTCCATCTACAGGCATACAAGTGTACGAGGTAAGCCTAAACGATAATGAGTCATTATATGCCAATATCATTTATTATCTGAAGAACGGGTATGCCCCCTCACACCTCGATTATACTAAGAAAATAGCTCTAAGGTTGAAAGCCAAACAATATCAACTCTTGAATAATGTTCTTTTTAGGATAAATTATGATTTTGTTCTACTTAGATGTCTTGAAGAATCTGAAGCTAAAAATGTTTTACAGGAACTCCATGACGGGCCAGCAGGTGGACACTATGCTGGAGATGCTACTGCACATAAAATCCTATGCGTAGGCTATTACTAGCCCACATTATTCAAAGACTCGCACAATTACATGAGGAAATGTCAAGTCTGCCAAATTGCCACTGGTAGACAGAAGAAATTGTCCTTTCCATTATAGCTAGTCAACATTGAGCAACCTTTTGATCAGTGGGGATTGGACATAATAGGTGAGATCGTTCCTCACTCTTCTAAGAAGCATAGATACATCCTTACAACAACAGATTACTTTACTAAATGGGTAGAAGCAGTTCCACTCAAGACGGCTAATGCTGAACATATCATTGAATTTATAGATCAATTCATAATCACCAGGTTTGGATTGCCTTCTGCTTTAATGTTTGATAATGCATCATACTATTCTGGAAATGCAATGACTGAATTTGCACTTAAAAGAGGTTTTAAACTTAAATATTCTACCAATTATTATCCACAAGGGAACGAGTTAGCTGAATCTACCAATAAAAACCTAATTAGGATCATTAAATGAACAGTTGACCAAAATCGTAAAAATTGGCATAAATCTTTAATATATGCTTTATGGGCAGATCGAATAATGAAGAAAGCCTCCATCGGCATTTCTCCATTCAATTTAGTTTATGGAAAAGAAGTGGTTCTTCTGACTCATTTAGCAACCCCCTCTCTGTCTTTAGTTCAATACATTGATGAAGTACCAACTTCCTCCTTACAGCTAAGGCAAATGGAAATAATTAAGTTGGAAGAATAGCGAGAACAGGCCAAAAGAACTCATGCTCATCATCAAGCATTAGTGAAATCCTCTTTTGATTCAAACATGACGACCAGAAAAGATTTTCAGATGGGAGATCTAGTTTTAAAATGGGACAAGGACCACGAGGAAAAAGGAAAACATACAAAATTTCAACGAATGTGGCTTGGTCCTTTTCAGATTGTAGAAGTCATAGGTCCGTCCACTTTTATGCTGCAGGATTTAGCAGGTAAAAGAGATTCTTTACCTATTAATGGTCAGATCCTAAAAAAGTATTTTCCCTAGAAGTTTACTCTTTTATTTTGTAGATTAGATTTTTATTTTAATAAAACCAGTTGTGAATGGTTACATTAGGAATTTACGAAAAAGACACCAATTCTCTTTCATATTTTGATCTTTCACTTGTATAAATAGCAAATCTTTTGGAAAATTGATCTTTATTATTGGAAGATACAGTTAAAGACTCTAGCCTAGATATGATACTAGTTTCAACTTCATAAAATTCGATGAAAACAACCTTTAGTGAGAAATTATTTTATATCAGTGTAATGAAAGGTATCAATAACAAAATAAAGATTCTCTGTAGAATAGCTCCTTCCAAAAACTCCACTATTGTCGTCCAGAGCTATCTTAAGGAAACAATGACTTCCTCCCTACTAAGGAAATCACAACTTTCAGATGAACAATCCAAGGATACACTTCATCTTAAAGAGTGAGAGGTCTCATCACGAGCTGGCTTATCATAATCACAAATATTATAACTTGCTGACTTTGCCAATACTGCATACCACAACAGGGAAATGACTCAAGATTGTTGCAATCAAAAGACAAGGGGTCTCATCACGAGCCAATTTGTTCAGCAAAGTTATAAATCAAGTGAGTGACTATGTCATAAATTGGCTATCAAACCAAGACATTGTTATTTAAGAGTAAAATAAAATTAAAGCAATAAGCATGGATGTGGATTCTTCTTTGAGATTTGTAGGTTTCTTTAAGTAGGATAAAGGATCGTTGCTGGGTAATAGGTAACCCTATCGAGGCTATGAATGCCTACTGGCAGGAGAGGCTCTACTTACGACAAATGAGCATAGTTAAAACTGATTTACAAAGAAGCCTTTGTTTTATCTTTATAAAACCAAGTAATGACTGATGTAAATACAAGGACTAGCTTGAGAAAGTAAATAATCATAGTTGAAAATAGTTGAAACAAAATATCATTGACAGGTTAGAACATAATGTACTTTATCTTTCAATAATAAAGTTTAATTTTCTGGAAAATTTTATGTTTTGGAAGTATAGAAAATTCAAAAGAATGATAGAGATAATTGGTTCTTCCAAGTGAATCGCCAATTGTTGTGGCCACCAACAACCCCCCTTTTTATTTAGTGTTGTGACTAATACTAAATATATGGGGACCCTTAGCTAAAATTCAAAAAATCAATTAGTGATTGTATTTCCTATTCAATAAAACTTACCATCGTAAACTTAAGAAAATACCTTTGAAAATATCCAAAAAAACTTAAGTTTTGCGATGAGGGAAGACAAAATCACTCCTTAAAGGATATCGTATCGCAGAAAAGATAACAGGATTCCTCCCTACAAGCCAAAACTCTAAGAATGCAAGATTTCAATGCAAGATCATATATTAAAAACATATATATCACATCGCATGCATCAAAACACACTTATGCTGAAAAACCGCAGAAAACGTCGATATGCGATATCGCATATCGCAAAATCGCACCTCGCAAAAAATACATTAAACGCGAAATGTGCATACTTACGAGTTTGTGATAATGCGACCATGTGATATTGCGATATCATGATAAAGAAGAAAAGCGATCTTACGAAAAAATGAAAATGCGATCATGCGATCATGCGATATTGCGATTATGCGATGCATCGTCTCATCACAAATTTTTCTGGTTCATTATTCAAGGCAAAGTGTTTCCATTAAACAAGAATGGTTATGTGCTTTAAATGCTCATTAATGAAGTCATTGCGAGTTGTTAATGAAAACTAGTTTTGAGTTTATCAAAGAGCCAGTTCACGTAAGGTGGCATATTTTTAAATGTCTTTGGCAGTCAAATCATTCCCATCGTTATTTATTGTCATTACTCTCACCTCACTTGTAAACTACAGGAACGAAGGAAAAAAGGTTATACAAAGTAGTGTACATGAAACTACGGTGAAAATAGGAGAGGCTCTGATATCTGAAGATAGAGAAAAGGCACCCTTGCACAAAGACACAACATGCAACAGAAACGCGGGTATTTTCACCTGGGAAGGCATACATAATATATTTGAGGAAATAAATCCTAAAGTAATGGGATTTATGGCTACTACAGGCTCATCAAGGTCATCTGAAGCATCAGTTGCAGAGTTAGCTTGTTCATTCCTACACCAGAGAGCGACAAGGCCCAAAATTCTCCCCTGCATAGAAATGGTTAAAGGAATATTAGACAACGCTGACATCAAGACAGGCAGTTTAGGGCTCAAGGTCAAGAGCTCTCAGAATCATTGTTTTCACAATTTTTCAACTTTAAATACGCTACAAGAAAACGCGCAAGAGGCAAAAATCGCACTAAGGAAGTCCAAATTAAGAAACAAAGGCAGTTTCCAATGCGCGATTAGCGCCTAGCTGGGTAAAACTTCTCAAAATGGGAAGCCTCTAATTGCTCAGTCTCCTGTAAACCCAGTACCAAAAAGATGGTGCGAGCTCTTGCTGATTCTATTTTAAAGGTTGAAGTCAGCCAACTGACTCATATCAAGCAAATGCTGAATGCTTGTGACATTAAGGAGAAAATACAGAAATAGTTAGTTTTAGATTTAATTTTAGAAATAGTTTTATTTTATTTTGCCTAGAAAAAGGATGGTCATTTAAACCGTATCCTAATTTTTTGTGAATAAGTTATTTTTAGACATAGTTAGTAGTATTTAAACCCTTTTCATGCATTTAGAGAAGGGTCCAGAAATTTATCAAAAACTTGTCCTCAGAACATGCACTTTTGCACCCTCCGAGGAGGTTTTGGTGAATGAATGGAACAGGGTTTATTGATTTTTGCATCTGATATCTACTACTGATGTTGCACTTTTGTACTCTTAGTTGATGTCGAATTAAGAAGAGATAAATCATTATCGCTTGAAGCTCATGAGTAGACTACTTATAAATGGTACTTCTATCTCTTAACTGTTTCTATCTCCTATGTTAGAGTGATATTTAAGCTTAGTTGTTTATATGTTAATGCTTGAATGCCTGAGTTATCATTTGGCACTTTTATACGATGATAGCTATTTATTTGTGCTTGATACGTGAACAGCTTACTATGCGATATGCTTCTCACAACTGTTTCGTCTAACTTTTTATGCGCAGTAGTTCATCTATATTGAATTCTTTTCTTATAACAGTTGAATGATCTTTATTACCAATTGTTATTTGAAATCATTTTAGATCGCATAACAAAAAAATCTTACCCTGGGTTAGTATAGATATTAGATGTTGTTTCTTTTTTAGAATACAATTGCATATCATTAGATTAGAAGTAGAAGTATATTACCTCATTTAGAATATTTTAAAGCCACAAACATCAATCAATCTTACACACACACACAAATTAGGAAACTTGTCCCACTATCCCCAGTCGGACCCGCTATACCAAACGGAAAAGGAGCTGCCAACCAAGGTCTGGATCGGGTAGGTATCCCCCTTGTTGTTGAACCGATTTTCGGGGCTTCAACACAACCATAGGCACATAGGCTTATGAGTGCAGTTGGAGGGTTTCAAATGCATACACATACACTCTCTCAATGCATCTAAAAACTAGGGTTTTGTTGTAGCGACTACAACCACCCTCCAAACTTTTGCCTTCGCTTCATTTTGGAGCCTCCCTACTAAAATATCAGCAACTTGTCTTACACTACCCAGGTACTTGTGCTATCATTTGCATTTATTTTTTGCTTTATAGCCTGTGTTTTCTTATTTGCTTTGTTGATTAACCACAAGCTAACCTCCCCATAATTTGGTTACAATCTGGCTCTTGCACTGCCTTGGCAATTTGTGCAATCCTAGAGGGAAACCAACCTTACTCTAAGGAAATGTGTAGTTCAACCCAACAGTGAGTTTTGGCTCTGGAATTACACATATCTAGCTGACAGCTTGTCTTCAGCTGGGAAACTACACAGAGCATAGAGGCATTCAAAGACATTCAGCCCAGGAATTGTGCATAAGCATTCCTTCAGCTGTTGTCTGATGCATGTACCAACAAGTTGCCCAGTTCCCCCCAGAACTGTGTAATTTCTCCATGCAATCATGGTAGCCCTTCCTAAAAAATAAAAAATGAAAAGGCAAAAAAAATCTCTAAAAAGTAGGGATCTATTTTTAACAGTGGGAGTTAAACTTGAGTTAGTTTTAGAAACTACCGACACTTGTCGCTTTTTCCTATATTTTTGGACTTCGTGTCATAAACCCTAAATCGATCAAATATATTTAATGGACACCACCATAGCTCATTTTCACACTCGATATTAGAGCTTTGGCATTCCCGAGGCATCTAGGAACCTTCAGCACAGTAGACACATCTTTTTCGAGTAAGTTTTTCTTTTCAAGTCTTTTGTTATTTCTTTTGTCGCTTTTGTTTCCTTAGCTTGTGTAAGTGTTGTTTTTCCTATTTTATTGAATGACTGCTAGCATTTTGGTTTGTTTTAGCTTATAGAAGTGTTGTTTTAAATTTTTCATTGCCTTTCCTAAGCATCGCATGCATAACCTAGTTGTTGCACTAGTGTTCCTCGTTGCGGCGACTCTACCCACAAGCTTCGTTGTTCTTCTGTTTCACTGATTCCTGCATTTTTTTTGATTGCATGCATCACCATTCACTTAGATATACACCGTCCTTCACTCATGCATTCAGGTCTTCTCATTTACAAGTTTCCCTTGGGCAGATCTGGGATGCCTCAGCCCAGATCTAGCTCTTCCCATCATGCACTGTGCATTTTTGCATCTCAAGGCTCTTCCTTGGCTCCAGGAATTGTATAGAGGCTGCCAGTGACTAGATCTAGCTGGGCATTGCGCAATTCCAAGAGATAGGCCTAGAGTCTTTCCCACTGGGATAAAACAATGCCCAGTCCCAGCTAGCATCAAAGCCAAACTGAACTACACATTGTGTAGTTCCAACCATCAACTAGGCACACTAGACTACACATTGTGCAAATTCCAGTGATCATCACCTCTCACTGGCAACTGGGACTACACAATGTGCATATCCAGTTGACAACCCCTCACCTCTAAAATTCAAAATTGTGTAATCTTGCCCAACAACTGCCTAGTTTGTTGCATGATCAGTCCTTGAAGTGATTTGATTTTAAGCTAACATTTGCATGCCATAAGTGTCCTCTCTATCTCTATGTACATTAGTTGTTGAGAAGCTTCTCAGCAGTACAAACAAAATGGTTTTCAAGAGATCTGGATCAAAGGATACTATGGAGAGAAGCACTGGAGATGTAGTTGAGAAAGTGTTAATGAATTGCCAATCTATGCAGATACACAATTATTAATAAAGACATAAGACATGAAGATTACATGGCAGGAAATAAAGGACATCTTTGCAGTAAGTTTCAAGGAATATTTGGAAGATCGACAAGTCTATGTCAACATCCACAAGTCAGGCTTGTACAGGGTTGCATGTAGGTACCATGCCTTCGCATGTGCGGACAACATTCACTGGATTGTCTCACATACCAATCTCGAGGTGATGACATTGAGTAGTTCCAGTGGAACACAAATTGATACCTTTAGGATGCAAAATTATCATCAGATGTATCACTTACCATAGCCGGTGAACCACATGGATGCACTCTTCTTTACTCCCAACAATAATGTGAACATTAGAGACATCATGACGAGTCGAGTAAAAGAGCCATTGTAGTTTAGATCGACACCCAATTAGGTCTACAAGACTAAGTCACTTAGGAAGACCTACCAAATATTGATCATCTTTTCATGCCACCTGTATGGTCAAGAGAGCATGAAGACCTTTCCACAAAGCTGAGTGGTTGTGTTGGATTAGTTGGCAAATGAAGGAAGCCCATTCAATTGGTCAGACATGTTGGCTCTTCAGCTGAAAGTGCATGTTTCTAATGCCCGAAATCCACATAAGGATGAGAAAGTGATATATGTCTGTGTACTTACTTGATGCAATTTATGCCCAACAACAATTTCCTGGCATGGGTTGGATGTGGACACCATTAGATGATGTTGTGAACATCTATTGCAAGTTTCTCTCTAAGTGCAGCTACCAAGGAGTCATGGCAAGGCTATCTGAACACTTCATCACCCCAGTTTATAAGATGATATTCGAATAGGATCCAACTTGCATGTCCCAAGAAGTGATGCAAGCATTTCTTAACATTGCAAATTGGTATGCCTCACTCGATGACACCTTCATCGGGATGTTTGGTGGAGAGATGCCTCCTTTTGTGCTACCAAGGTTTGCCATGGATAAGTTGGTCATGAAAGAGGTTGCGTATCACATCTCCACAAGGTTATCAATAGGGTTGCACAGGAGGAAGAAGACACCATGGTTTGCTCTTCCTTTGTGGATTGGATTGTACAAGATCCAGAGCTTGAAGGATGTAGATGCCAAGGCCAAGGAATTGAAGAAGTTTATGCTCAACACCAAGAGTTTCAATCCGTATGATCCCCACTGCATATGCAAGAAAAATTGTGCAAAGGTGTATTATCCATGGATCCACGAGGCATGTCATTGGCTAGAGGAAGACCCTTGGAGGTATTGCTACAATCCTATAGGCTTAATGAACCAGTCAGCATGGCTATAGAATGGAAATTAGTTTTGCAGGAAACAACACCACAGGAAGTAGCAACAACAACAATAATGAGAAGCAAACCGGCACATGACAAAGGCAAGAGGAAGATTATCAAGAACCCATAGGCTGAGAAAAGCTACAAGTTCAGAGAATATCCTCTTGTTGAGAAAGAAACTTTGGAAATAGAGGGGAAGAGGTGAAAACACGAAAGGAGTATAGAATGGAGGAAGAGTGAGAAGTAAAGGTTGGAGGATGCAAAGAGGAAGTTGCAAGAAAAAAAGAAGAAGCTGAAAGAAGAGTAGTATCTAAGGAGGAGAGAAAGGGAAGAGAAGCAGAAAAAAGAACATGAGGAAAGGCAAGGCACACTGATAGGGAAAACTGTGCCTATATAGGTTAGGGAGTCAGAGCAGCCAACATATGAAGAAGAGGGTGAGACGGTGCCGGTTCGGGAACTTTCTCAATAGATTGAGTAGATGGTTGAAGAAACATACATGGATTTGGAGCAAGAGCCACATGACCAAGACACTGAATTCATGTTGAGAGCATCCAAGGTTGCCCCACAGTCTTTGCCACCTCCATAATTAGAACTAGTCTCGAGCGAGCAAGGAGAGGTTTTCCTCCTTGATGATGATCTAGTGATGGATGTGTACAATATGTCATTTGATGAGTCACAAAAAAGGATTGTATAGGAGAAAAGAAATCATCTCCCAGATGATCACACATCACCTATACACATAGAGAAAAGGGTGATTGTGTCAGATGTTAGAAGACATGCAGCTTCGATGGTTGATTCTTCTAAGGCTTATGCAAAAGCCACAAGTTCAACAGTCAAGTTCTTGATAGCAGAGAATGATCAGATGGAAAAGGACTTGCAAGAGTCCATGCAAAGAATAGAACAATATGCATGATCCACTATGGTAGAGATGAGAAAAGTGATACTTGTTGAAGTATCGAAACTTGAGACCACCATGCAAAAACTGTATGGTAGATTTGTCACCGCGCACAAGGTGGTTGTCCATCTATATGGTTTTCAACAATAGTGCGCGAAGATAGCCCAAACTCTCAAAGACATTCACGCTTCTTCACACATGTACATGAATGTCCAATGAGGTACAACGGAGCCCCGCTTTACTTGTAGAAGATAATGAAGCCATAGGCAGAGCTAGACAAAGCATGGATTTAGATGTTGGTACAGAATTATAAGAAGCTCCCTCTACTCATCACCAAAATTAAGGCTTCCTATGCACAATTTTTCAGGAGTCTGGATGTCATAGTGAGGACACACAAGATCCCTTCAATCAAAACCCTCACTCAAGCCATGAAGAAGAACCAAGTCCTACTGGAGGTCAACAAGTACATAGAGCAGTTGATGTGAGAGGCCACCAATGATGACTTGCAGCTGAGTGTAGAAAAAATGCAAAAGTACATTGGTGGTCCAACCACACTCAAGACAATGTTGCACATGCTTAAAGAGATGGACAAAGGTTACAAAACCATATACCCAGAAGCCACGGAGGAAAGAGTCCATTTTGAGAAAGACATCACCAAATAGTATAGGTACACAATAGTGCAGTACCAATCTTGGTATTAGTTCATCACCGAATACCATCAAGAGGATGTTTCCGAGTTGGTATTTCCCCAAGACCTTGAGTGATGATGTTTTTCTTGTAAGGCTGACTTGAGCCTATTTTGTCCCACATGGGTATATGTGGAAATTTTATTATTATTTGTAAATATATTGTAAGTGAAATTCCAAGTGTCATTAGTGGAATGTGAACAATCACTATGTAATGTGAAGAGTCATGAGGGTAGTTAAAGAGTCAAAGGGGAATTTCAAGGGTCACCCCACCCTTTGTTATATATAGAACCACATAACTCATAGTAGAGGCTTTTGGGAGCCAAGATTTTGGCTAGGCATTGCTTAGAGGAGGCTTGGAGAGTATTGTGATGAGCCTTGGTTTCTCCGCAGCGTAAAGCGAGTACATCTCTTTGGAAGAGCGGGTGATGTTGACTGTAATTTTCTACTATTGGGGCTAGTGGTTGTCAATGGTGTATGACTGGATAGAACTTTCACTTAATAATATAACTAACCCAACACATTTTCCTGCATATGTTGTTATTGTAGTTCAACTATTCTGGTTACTTTAGCCATGTATGTTATTTAACTTACACATTTGTGTATGAACTATTTTGTATGAAATTGTATGAATCTTGTTGGAGACGTGTTGTTGTATTAACTCATCACTTTGGATTGTAGACTATTCTGCTTCCAGCCTGTGATGTCATTTCTCTCGTGTGTTCCTTTCAGGCTACGTACTATTACATGCTTCTAAGGGATACACTTTGTTTTCCCCTATGTGTGTTAGAACCTCCTATGCATCTCACTGGACTCGTTGCAAGGTGACACACTTGCTTCTGACAAAGTTATCATACTTACCTTTGTGCACTATCACAACTAAGGCACTACTTTACTACCCACTACTAGGACTCCTACTCCAAACGTTATAAGGTCTAGTTGAGACTTCTTACTGAGGAGATCCCTTGACATGTTGGTGGGTCCAACACCATCAACAAGTTTTACTTTTTATAGTTGATGCAATTGATCACAAGCTAGGAAGTTATCTTTGATCAAATTTTTTTTGGGCACATATTTCTAACAATATTGGGTTGTTTTGCTGGATAATTTTTTGTTTGAAGATCTAAATTATTGTACTCTCTCTTTTTTGAAAAATTCAATGGCAATATAATAAGAAGAATAATTTGAAAGGGTTTTCCCCCTTGTGGGGGTTTTCCCTGGTCTCCAACCATTCCTGGTGTCTCTATGTGTGAATGGTTTTCTTCTATTGTTCCTTTATGTTTTGTTTCATTGATGATGATATTGTTTTTCTATATAATTGCATATGTTTCTGAATAATGATATGATGTTATGGGGTGAATTCAATGTATAAATAATGAAATGCATTTATCTATAGCAAAAAAAATAATCCCTAAGAAAAAAATAACACTGAGTTGTTATAACATGTAAAAGGAGAGGTATATGATGGGGGATGATTCTAAGAATTTCCCCACCATCACGATTAAATAAAACATGATGGTGGAGTGATTTTTGAAATTGCTTCTACTTGTGTGACTTTCTTAGTCAATATGCTATAAAATTATTTTTCTCATTAGTAGGTTTATTTAAATTCTTTTCCTTTCTTGAACGACTTTCAAAAGCAATGTGTATTCCTTCTTGCATTAAAACAATACCAATGCCATTTTCTGTTGCATTACATTACACAATAAATATTTTTGTGAAGTTTGGGGTAGCTAAGACGAGAGCTTGGCACATTGCCTCTTTAAGATGTTCAAAGGCCTTAGTTGCTTCTTGAGTCCAAGAAAATGCATCTTTTTTTCAATAATGTTGTTAGAGGTGTTGCTATTTTCTCATAATTATTAACAAACTTGTGATAATACCATATCAACCCAAGAAATCCTCAAAGATTCTTTAAGGTTGTGGGGATTTTCCATTCCTAGATGGCTTTAATTTTGTTAGGGTCTACATTAACACCATCATGAGATACAATATGACCCAAATATTCCACCTTTTGTATCCCAAAGAAACATTTGGAGGGTTTTTCATACAATTTTTTCTCCTACAATAGTTTAAGCACCCTGCCAACATGTTGAACACGATATTTCCAAGACTTGTTGTTGATTAGTATATCATCAAAAATACTAACACATATTTTCTAAGGAAGGGTTTGAAAGTGGAATTCATCAAACCTTGAAATGTGGAAGGTGCATTAGTTAGGCCAAAATCCATGACCAAAAATTCATAATGACCTTCATGAGTTCTAAATGATGTTTTTGGAATGTCTTTTGTCTTCATTCTAATTTGATGATATCTTAAACAAAGATCCAACTTGGTGAAGTAAATTTCTCCATGTAATTCATCCAATAATTCATTAATGATAGGAATGAGAAATTTATATTTAATAGTGAGCTTATTGAGTTATCTATAATCCAAACACATATGCCATGATCCATCCTTCTTGTGCACCAATAATAATGGATAAGAGAAAGAAATTTGGCTAGGTTGAATTATACCTAACTCTAACATTTCTTCAACCATACGTTCAATTTTAGTCTTTTAGGCATATGCATATCTATAAGGTCTAATGTTTGGAGGAATACTTTTTGGAATCAAGTGAATAGCTTGATCATGATAACGAATAGGTGGGAGACCTTTGGGACCCTCAAATACCTTGGAATGATCGTCAAGGACTGTTTGGAGATTTGGAGAAATGGATAATTTTGATGTTTGAACATCTAGTGAGCATAATTGTGTGATTACCCCTCTTTTTTCATTATTCAATTTTGTTTCCATGCCATTAGAGTTGATTATCTTCCTAAGTTTCCTTACAATACCCTTTAATTCAATTTTCTTTTATTTCTAGAAAACATTCAAGAAAAGTTCTTGAAAATTAAAATCTATCATCCCCAAAGATTGTAACCATTGGACTCCTAATACAACATCAACACCACCTGTTGGAACAAGCATTAGACTATTCAATACATATTACCCCATGGTTATATTGATATTATGGCACTTCCTTGATAAATTTATAGTTTCTCTATTTTCAACCATCACTTGACACTCTGGTGCTGGATATAGAAAGCAATTCAAATCCTTAGTTATCTTACAATGAATAAAATTATGGGTACTACCCGAATCAATCAACACTATTACCTTTTCCTTCTTGATATATCCTTCTATCTTGAGAGTTCTAGGAGTGGTAATTCCCACCAATGCATTACAAGATATGGTTGTATTTATTTCTCCTTTTTCACCCCTTAGGGTTGGTTCCTGGTATATATTTTCTTATTTTTATGTCTCTTGTTCCTTTTCTTCCTCCTCTTCACATTCTATATAAAATAATTTCTTCCCAACACACTTATGACCTATAGTGTATTTTCTATCACAATTGTAACAAATCCCTTTTACTATTTTTTACTCCAATTGTTGTGATGTCAAATTTGTAGGTTGTGGGAGGCTAGGGGAGGAAGCACTTCCATGTTTATAGTTGTGAGTAGTATACCTCCTTGTTTCCATAATTTTTCTTTCAACATTTCTTACCACTTTGAACACATTCTCTAGTGACTTAGGTTACCAAAGGTGAACCTCATGTTTGATGTTAACCTTTAAATTACCCATGAAAACATCAATCAGATGCTACTATGGAATATAATTTACCTTGATATTCACTCCTTGGAAGTTCTCAATGTGCTCCACAAATGTACCCCTTTGTTGAGATTTATCAATTAGCTAAAGAATATATTTCTCTTTGTATCCTAATAATTTTCTATCCATTCTTTCGTAAAAATTGTCCAAGTGAAAAGTGATTTATGAGAACAAAGCCATTTATACCACACAAACTTATTGGTTTCTAAATATAAAGATGCAAAACATACATTTTGTGTGTATTTCACATGATGTAGATGAAAGAATTGCTCCATATCTATGTTATCGAACTCTTGCCATCAAACTTACGTGTATATATATTTGTATGTGGTTGGTCTTCAATCCAAATTTGGGTTCTCTAAAATCATGATTCACATTATTTTTGTTCTCATCATGAGTTTCATGGAATACCTTATTACCACTAGGAAGCCTTTTTTCCAACAATTTTTTCAAAACTTCCATGTCTTCTTTTAAATTGTCCATCTCCCCTTTTATTTTTTCTTCTAAACCATCCATATTAACGTTCATTGCTCCCAATTCACTTTTGGTTTCTCTTTGTGAGAGGAAATATTGTTGCACTTGTTCCCACAATTTTGATATATCAGGTTGCATTTATTCCTCTTTTTTATGCATCATAGTAGAGCTTTCTAAGGGCTTAATGGGTGAAGAATTTTTTTTGTTTGGGATAAATTTTGGAACCAATTAATGATATATATGCTTCACTATGCCATTTGAATCACTTCAAACCGATTTTTCAAACAAAATTCATGAAAGTTTAAAAATACACACCTCTTAGAGCTTGATTTTGAAATTGTTGATGAGGGTGACCTTGAAACTATTGTATCTCTATGATTCAACCTTCCAAGATCTGAAATTAAGTCCTATGGTAGCCCTTTGTGTCTTATTTTCAACCCCACTAGTTAGGCCGAGATTGGATTCTTCAAGGTAAAGTTATACCAAATCTCCCTCAATGACCTTATTATGGTTTGGTTTAGTAGATAGAACTTGTACGTCACTATTTTAACCTTCAACCCCAAAACTTAAACCCAAGAAACTACATTTCATGCAATTTAGTCACTTTTCATGAAATTCAAATCCAATGATCGAAGATAAATTTATAACAATTTTCCCTGGTATTTGAGCTTGAATTATAGAGCATGAAAAATCCCTTACTTCCTTAGACTATATCTCCAAAAATGTAGCGATCCAAGGTCTGAAATTGTAAACAGATGTTCATCAATATTTCCTCTATAAGCATCATATTATAACCAAGTTATCATCAAGGACATATTTGTCAGGTAGGTTGCCATTAAGGACAACACATTAGCCATAATGCCGACATGCATCTATTTCTCAATTCAATATTTATACTTCTGTAGTGTATTTATATTGTGAAGAATGCATCAATGATTTAATCGATATTTGTCATATAAAAATAAGATGCTAATATTTAGAATATTAAACTCGAGTTGGTGTATTCGTGCAAATTTCACCAGATGTAAGATTTGTCAATGGGAAAAGGTTATAATACTAGTTTGTATAAACCATTACCCATTCCCAAAAAGACTTGGGATATAATCTGCATGGACTTTGTACTAGGATTACCTTGAACACAAGAAGGTAATGATTCTATTTTTGTTATTGTGGATAGATTTTTAAAAATGACACATTTAATTCCATTACAAAACTACTAACACAACTATTGTGGATTTTTTTTTCAAAGAAATTGTAAGACTATATGAATTCCCTCACAATATTGTATCAAACATGAAAATAAATTTATTGGCCATTTTTGGAGGACTTTATGGAGAGACCTATGCACCAATTTAAATTTCAACTCAATATATCACTCGCAAATTGATGGTAAAACAAAGGTAGTAAATCAAAGCTTGGGAAATATTCCGAGGAGCTTAGTAAGTGAACATCCCAAACTACGGGATCAAGTATTTACCCAATCTGAATTCACCTATAATGATTCACCCAATAGGAGTACAGGTATGATTCCATTTCAAATTTTACATGGAATGCACCCTAGAGGTGTATATGAATTAAAGAATTTGGGAAAAAAAACTTAAAAGTGCACCAAGAGAAGACTTTGCAGTGAGTATGAAGGAATTAAAAGAATGGGTAAAACAAAAACTACAGGAGAGTAATGGAAAATATAAACAACTAGTGGATATGAAAAGGAGACAACATGATTTCCAAATTGATGACTTAATCATGGCATATTTGAGAAAGGAAAGGCTTCCAGTGAGAACATATAATAAGCTCAAACTGAAGAAGATTATTCCTTGTAAAATTCATAGTATTTTTTCATCAAATTCTTATGAATTATAACTTCCTTAAGGCATTTAAATTTCGCCAATTTTCAATGTGGAATATTTATATTCCTTCAAGGAAACAAATAGAATGACAACTGATGCTATTGTAAGTGACCGAAATCAAACCAGTGGATGGGAGAAACAACTCCCAAAAGAAGTTCCAAAGGAGATTGAAGTAGTATGAGACTATAGATTGGTGAAGAGAACCCAAGGCAAATAGTACTTTCAATACTTAATCAAGTGGAGGAATCAACTTGTTGAGGATTCTTCCTAGATGATAGAAGTAAAGATTTCAAAATATGGTACCATTGTGGAAACTCTTATGAAGAATTTTCTTACCTAAGAGTTATATGTAAGAGAATCACCACTAGTGAATTCATTTTGACCATAATAGTCATAAATTTCATTTACTATAGGAATTGGGTTTCCTTAATTTAGTTAATTATTTGTAATACTTAGGAGAATTAGTAGTTAATTGCATTGTTATTTATTTGTCATAAAATAGGAATTTGTTGTAGATGATTTCTGAGAGATAACTGTAATTAGTTTTTAATATATTAGATATATTCTAAATTTGGGAATTAGATCCATCATTAGTGTAATTTAACATATTACTCTTCTTATATTTAAACATAACTTGTAGCTCAAAAAGAGGTTCATAGGGTGTAAGTTTTTGATGTTCTGAGTTGTATTGTGCTACAAGAGACTGAAATAATTGAATATTTTGATTTCATTCTTAATTGTGCATACATTGGTATTTCCCATCTAGTGTGGGTTTTGTTCAATAACTTGTTGGGAGTATGAATCAAGTTTTAATTTCTTGCCCTAGCGAATTCTCTATTCCGGGTAACTATACCCATAGATTAAAATTATTGTAGATCAAAGGTCATTGCATATCATTCCTTGAATCAATTTGTTGGGGTGGTCAATTTTTTATTTCGATCATGAAGTAGATCAATTTTTTTACAAAGTCAGATTATTCGTCGCAAAGGATAGTCAACGTTCAACCCTTTCAAAGTTATAAATCATTTTTCTCGACCCCTTGACCTTGACTAGCTTTGTTAAGCGTGGGACCCTATAAGGATTCTTGGAGTTGTTCAGGCTTCGACATTACTTGGCCTATTTCCCTAATTGTTCAAACTCTAACTAGACCTGACCTTCGACTACCTTGACCATCCCGAGCCCCAACCTTACACGGGATGTAAAGGTGCTTTGAAAGACCGATTCAGTGTCACAACTCCCAAATTTCCCCTATACATTGCATCAAATGTCACAAATCCTAGGAAGGATGAGTTGCCACACCCTCCAACTTGTTGGTAATCAAGGCATGTGCACACACTCAAGCCTGACACATACTCTCCAACAGCTAAGGCATTCACCATAACTAACAAATCCTAGCCACTAATACCAACTAGCTAGGAATTAATCCCAGCCAAATCTAGTAACTTCACCAAAGACCCATAATAAGAACATATAAAAACCCCTTTAGTACCTACACAAAAGTGTATAAGATAAAACAAATAGTCTCTCTCCATCTTCTCTACATCAAATACTTCAACTAGTATTGGGCTTTCCAAATTATATACAACCCTAATCTTCTTTTCTCACAATATCCACAAGATCATGTGATCCTTTTCTTCTTCAGGGTTTATCCCAAACCATATATTTTCCTATCTTCTTATTATGAACCTTGACGATAAATCCTTCCTTGAATGAACTCCAGAATTCTAGTGCTCAAGACAAAGAGAGATAAGTAAAATGAAGAATTGGACATATGAAAGTTTGTTCTACCTCTCACATTTCTAATACAAGCATGTGATCACAATGATTATTGAAAAGGATTTATCCTCCCTTTATTTACATGAAATGTGAGGGGAGCTTAATAACGAAGTGCAAAAAGGCCCACAAACAAGAAACATAACTAATCACTAGATAGGTCCACAAGTGAAGAACTCCAACTTGAAGTGACACATATCAAGCTCTAAGATTGCATGTCCAACAAGAAAAAAAATCCAAAAATGAGCTCCCTACAAGGGTCCAACACTCTTCCTCCAAAGGCCTCCAATGCTCCATGTAATGGCCCATTTTTTTAATATTATTTTTTAAACCGAAATGAGAATTTCTTGAGAATCAATAACTTTGAAATATCAGATGCCAATATTACACTAGATATAATTATTTCATAAATGCCAAAAATGGACCAATTACAGCATCTCTTCAGAGACTTGAACCCACAGAGTTGGGGAAAAAATTGTTTACCAAACTATTCGATCTAAGATCCTTTGGTATAATGGGAAAAAATTAAAAAATAATTAAATATGAAATTACTTACAAAAATTATAGGCCATTAATCATCAAGCATAAGGAATATTTCAATTAATTAGTACATAATTCACAAGAGTGATGAGTGGTGAGAAACTTACCTGCAAAATGAAGAACTATCTTGCTTGTGATTTTATAATTGTTGTGTTACCATAATCTAGTTGATTGCAACCAATGTGTTAGGGAAGACTCCCCACCCATCCATAGGTTCAGTTGCACTATATCTTTCTACAGTTGGCCACCCTTGAGCTCTAAATCAACTACCTCTACTAGTGAATCCCTCATATCCCAAAACTCTCCTTAGGAAAATAATGTCTCACATCCTCATTATCATTCATTAAATAGAACAAGTTGTTCCAAAAATGAAAGGGAAATTTTCATGAACATAATCCATGTGTCATCATGCAATTTTTATTTTTATTTTACATTTTTTCTTAACTTGTATTTTTCCATATATTTATTCTAACTTATTTTACTCTTTTACTTTTTTTAATAAATTATTTATTTTAATTATTATTAAAATAGTATTGTATTATTTTTAATTATTTATTATTATTATTAATAAATTTAATATTATTATTTTAATTCATATATGGGCATGCATACTCCCTTCCACCTTTTTTTTAAATTTCTCGCATCTTCATCCAATCACCTATTGACTAGTTAAGGCTCCCATGTGACAACATAGGAAGGAAGTTCACTGGAAGTGTGAGCAATGCCCATGCATTGAAAGTTTCCAAGAATTGCGAGTAACACTCTAGCACCCCACTACTGAAAAACATGCATTGAAAATTCCCAGGAAGTGTGAGAAATGCTCTAGAATTTTTCTACTTTTGAAATACCAAGATTAAATCCATCTTGATCTATCATGATCCCAAGGATCCATACCTCATTTACACAAGAATACCTCTTATTCAATACTCATGTACACTAGGCATCTCGAAAACTTGACCCATTTCCCACCACAAGTCACAATTCACACTTATTGACTCCTACTCGACATTGATATATTTTATTCACACTAGATAGCATAGATGTAGACATGACTGTTGGAAATACTGTGAAGGGGGGTGAATTAGAATTTCGTTATTATTAAGAAATTTTATATTTTAAAACATTTGATGCACTTAAATCATGAAACACAAATCTTTACATAAGGAATACTTATACATTTTTTCTTTGTAAATGTTTTGTAAACTTTCTTATACAAAGTGAGCACCAAATTAAAAATTTTCTAGGAACCAACATACAGGAGATTTCATTCCCCCCAAGCTAAGCACCAACTCAGAAAACTGTAGGCACCGACCTATGTATTTAACTTGTTCCTTGGATATATCATCAAAAACATCTGGTCCTTAAAAATTTAGTGAGTTGTCATCTAAGCATGCAACACTCAAGTTTGCACCTCCACGATTTATCACAGCCACTTGACCTATACACCTTAACTTTCTTCTATTCACCTAGCAACTTGTACTTAACAGTGTATATTTCTTTCTGCTACATAGGTATTTTCAACACACTTGGAGCCAAATGGGCATTTACAAACTTGAAGGTCCACTTCCTGCATCCTATCAACCTTTGCACTAAACACTCAACTTATGTAGCCCATAAGCACATCATAAAAATTTTCCATGACACCCCTTTCCTTACTGCACCTTTGTCCATAATAGGGCTTAGACCTATCATCACCTTCACATCATAACTACTTCAACTAATATATTTCTTGACACTAACTATCCAACTAGACTCGACCTCGAACTATCCCTGCAACAGTTCTCTAATAGAGCCCAACCACCTCAAAGATCAAACCAGAACTTGTTCTATAATAGGACTAAAATTTAAGCCAAAAACCATACTTGAATTAAGCCTTCAAAACACCAGAAACCATTCTTCAAATCAAACCTTAAATTTCCCTTCAATGCACTAGAACTTGGTCCTCAAACTAGACCTAAACTCAACCTTCAAAATGCCAGGACTATGTCTTCAAACTAGGCCTAAACTCAACCTTCAAACGCTGTAATTTGGCCCCCAAAACGGAATTGAAAATTAGCTTCATTAGGACTAAATTTCAACCTCAAACAAGGCTAAAATTCATCTTCAATAGGGCTAAAAATAATCATCTAGAACAACTCTACAACTCACCTTCTAACTAGGAATAAAAAAATTCCCAAAGAGTGCCAAAAAAATTTCCAAAATGTGCCAAAAATTTGATATTTGCTTGTTTTGACAACTAATCCCCCTTGTTTGTATTCTCCCCATACTTCATGCCAACTACTCCCGTTTATAAATTCTCTCCCCCTTCGACATCAATAGCAAAGGGTGCTCCCCTTGTTTTCATTTTTCAACACTTCGTGATAGGTGTTCCTATCCTTTTTTTGTCACTAAGGACCACTCCCACTAAGTTTGTTCTCCAATATTCAACTTCATATTGAGGATTTTAAACCATTATTAAATACATACATCATGCTCCATAGATCATAACATCATATGTATATAAATCATGTCTAATATAGCTATGCTCCATCTAATCGATCGCTATATGTATCTTTGGAGTGTCTTCAAGACTAGACAAGCCTAACTCGACTGAGGCCAAGCTAGATGTCTCTATAGAGGTCATTTGAACAATAGGTTGATGGATCATTGGTTCTTGTATTTTATATAAACCTTCTTCCTTATGAAGAAGCCATGTTCTATGAAGCCTCATTCTCATTGAATTCACTTTCACCATGATTTGTATCCGCTAAAAGTTCACCCTCAAACGGAAATTTTTTATGCACACTACTATCAAGTTTTCCTTGTAACTCATTCTCATTTCCATACGGCTCAATTGGTTATTCAAAATCATGAATCAAAGGTTCTTCATACAAATCCTCGTAGTATTGATTTTCTTCTGGCTTGTCTTCCTCTTTATTCCAGCTAAGAAAAACACCAACCAGGTACTCTCAAAGGTTGTAAATAATGGAAAGCATTTGAAAATGCAATGAGTACTTGAAAATTGTTGGCATCAAGAGAAGGATCATGGGAGTTAAAATCCATGAGCTAGTTCACAAATAGCTAGAAATACGGTTTAGGATGGAATGTAACATTTTTGTCGTCTGCATTCCTTTGAATGGCATGCATAGTTACCACAAGTACCTTGTTTAGAAGATTCATTTTAATCATTCCTAGGTCCATTTCATAATACTTAACCAAAAAAAACCACAAGTTTTGAATAATTAATGTAAAGGAAAGGCCTTGCGTCATTTGTTGGGATGGGAGTGGAAGAGAAATAAACACTAAGATTTTAGAGGCTAAACAATGTTGGATAGACAAGTTCTTATTAAGACATGAAATAAATGGTTAGAAATATCATCTCCCTTTTACATCCCAAATTATTGCAACTATGGTATGTAAACAACATATGCTTTATCATTCACTCTAGGATGATCATAAATACAAGCCTAGTCTTCTAAACGACTTCCAATCTATTCAAAAAAACCAACGAGATTAGTTGATCCACCATCTCAGTTGGTTGGTTTTTTTTCATCCCTATTTGCTTAAGTCAGCCAAGAATATCCTTCTTATCTCTGGATTGTCTAGGTTTATCCTCTTTTCCCACTGAAGATGCATTTTGACTAGCTCCATTTGATGAAACATTTCTTTACGTATTCAATTAATTGTTGCAAGGAGTTAGGAGAGCCTGGACTTTGTGCCACCTTTCCTATGGCTTCAATAATATTGTAAGGATTAGATTCACTAACCCTAGGTTCTTGAATAACACAAGTTTGAACAAGAATGATAGAAGATTTGGTTTCCACAACATTACGTACCACATCCACAAGTTTATCAAGATGCATGGTATATTTTGTAAGGTTAATTAGTTTAGAACAAATAAGTGAAACAATTATATCCTTTTTGAATTTTCATTCTTCATCTGAATAAAAATCCCAACTTTTCTGTAGGCTTCAAAACATTTTGTGTTATTTCCATAGCTACCTCATCTCTACTAATACATTGCAAAATAATCTTTGGAATATCCGAGACGTTCGTAAATTCCATGATGATTGACACCCTTTGAGATTGAATCCTCCAACTTTTGAGACACAACTTGATACTTGGCCAATGATTCCCCTTTGCTAAGATAGGGACTCAATCCAAAAGTCTCATTTAATGCTCCTCTTCTATAGCTGCATGTTTAATCTCTTCTTATCCCTTTCGAGAAAACAACTTGGATCTCTCTTGCTCTTAAATCATCCTTTTCACATAGAAATTTTCCACTCCCTTAGTCCATTGATGAGGTGGACCCTCATTCTTTTAGAGAAGAAAAATATAGCTCCTATGTATTTCATTGATCCAATGCATTGAGTTGTAAGTTTTCATGCACAAAGACCTATGTGTTGAGTATATAAATCCATATTGGGTTCTTGCTTTTGTCTCCACACCTTGGTGTATTTTTCTTTATGTCTGGTAGAGATACCTTCTTCCTTTATTTGTTTAGGAGACCATCTCATGCTGATTCTACATTCATGTGCTATATTACCATAATTATGGTATTTGTAGCAATTTGTATTGTACTTGAATAAGGGGGTGATCAAATTATGATTTATATTATTGTAGCCATTGGGACATCTGATTTGATTTTCTACAATTTTTATTCTGGAGGTATGATAAGGGCCTCTGTAATCATCCCTATCATAGGCTCTACAATTCCTTTATTTATGTCCAAAGTTTTGTGCATGAAAAACAATGACCGGAAATATAGTTTGATACTTGGATAAGAAGGATTGATTTAATGAAACAACTCTTCTAAAGTTGTTATGGTTTGGAGGAGATTCAATTATTTGTTGATCCTTGTCTCTTATTTCACTTGTACTACTATAGCTTCTAGGTGTAGTATCTCTTCCAAGCTCAACATGATTTATTCCCTTGCTTCTACTATGGTTAGGGCTTTGAAGAATATTAGCACGACTTTCAGGCTTTTCTTCAATCTTATTTTCTAGTGACCTAAGGATTGCATTTTCTTTGTATGAAATATTTCCCAGATAACCAAGATCTATTTTGTTATATGGTGATATTTGACTTTTCAGAATATCATCCAAAATCTGAGAAATTTTCAAGTTCTTGTTCAAATTTTCTATTCATTCCTTAATGACACAATTTATGCTTCAAGCTTCTCACAATTTTCTTCTTTTTATTTCAACTAGATTTTCATCACTTCTTCTATTCTCTTAGATTCTTCTAGATGAATTTTCAAGGAGATGAACTCTTTAAATTTGTGCTCTTACTCTTTTAGTTTTTGATTAAATTATTTTTCTAGCTTCTCACAGTCCTCAAATTTTTCCTTCAGTTGACTTCACAACATTTCTCCTCTCTTTTCTGGTCCCTTTACTTGAAATCTTAGGAGGACAAGTTTTCTTTCATCTATGTTATGAATCTTCTCTTCAAGGATTTTCAAACACTCTTTAATCCTTATATTTTGTTTTCTGAGACTGAATATTTTTCTTTAGCAACCACAAATTCTGCTTCAAAATTAATGGTGCAAACTTCTTCTAAATGTGACTGACTATTATTATTGTCTTCATCTTCTTTAAAATCTTCTATATTCATGGCTATAGAGGAAAATTGTTTTTGGGGTTTAGAGTCACGCCTTCTTGAATTTTCCATCTGCATTTCTGAGGTCTATCTTCTAGATGTTAGGTTGTGTCTGAAGGAACCTACCCTAATACTAATTGCTGGAAATATTGAGATGGGGGGTGGGGGGGGGGGGGTGGGGGGGTGTTTTGTGAATCATTATTTCATTACCATTAATTTTTTTTAGCTTTTAAAACATTTGATGCACATAATCATGAAACACATATATTTACATAAGAAACACTTATATGAATTTTCTTCATAAATATTTTGTAGAATTCCTTGTACAAAGTAAGCACAAAATTACAACTTTCGTAG
The DNA here is from genome assembly GCA_000404065.3 of Pinus taeda. Classification (NCBI taxonomy): domain Eukaryota; kingdom Viridiplantae; phylum Streptophyta; class Pinopsida; order Pinales; family Pinaceae; genus Pinus; species Pinus taeda. Next base: position 45,554 of record APFE030689760.1, on the reverse strand, counting down.
GCACCCGCCTAGAGGAGATTTCATTCCCCCCTAGCTGAGCACCAAATCAATAAACTAAAGGCAAAAACCTATGTCTTCAAGTTGTTCCTTCGATTTATCATCAATAACTTCTGATTCTCAACAAATTATTGATCACAATCACTTGACTTGTACATCTTAATTTTATACTCTTCAATTAGGCTTCCTAAATTAGCTATTTAGACTTAATCTCCTACATGTCAGTTCTCTGAAATTGATCAAAAACATGTATGGTAATCTAGCATTTCAATTTATTCAACTCTTGTTCTTGATTGTTCAACTATCATTGATTAGCTTTATTTTATGTTCAAAGAGAATTTCTTCCCACTTGGTAGCTTGTACTTAGCATTGTAGATTTCTTTCTACTACATAGGGATTTTCAACACACTTGGAACCAAACAAGCCTTTACAAACTTGAATATCTTCCTACAACTTATCAAGTTTTGCACTAAATACTCACCTTATGCAACCCACAAGCCTATCACAAAAATTGTCCAAGATAGCACTATTATTACTACACCTTTGTCCATAATAAGGCTTGGCCCTATCATCACATTAACATCACAAGTATTTTAGCTAAAAAATCCCTTATCATTTCCTTAGCCAACAAGACTCAACCTCTAATTATCTGTGCAAAATTTCTCCAACATAGCTCGACCACCTCAAAGATAAAACCAGAACTTGGTTTATATTAGGACAACGACTTCAACTACAAACTAGACTTGAACTTAGCCTTCAAAATGACAAAAACTAGCCTTCAAAGTAGACTTGAACTCAACCTTCAGTGCACCAAAAATTGGTCCTCAAATCAAAACTGAATTCAACCTTCAAAACTCTAGGACTCAGCCTTCAAACTAGGCTTGAACTTGACCTTCAAACACCAAAATTTGGCCCTTGGAACAAACCTAAACTCAAGCTCGGTAGAACTAAAGGTTAGCCTTCAATGGGGTTAAAACTAACCTTCAACAGGGCTAAAAATCAGGGTCTGTAACAACTCTACAACTCACCTTCTAACCAAGACCAAAAACCTTCCCAAAGAGTACCAAAAATCCTTTGAAAAATGTGCCAAAAACACTTCCCATAGAAAACCTCTCCAGCTTCACTTCACTTCACTATGATCCTCAGAACTACTCCTTCACTTGCTTAGGCATACCCAAATTGGCTTGAGAAAGTGAGTCCTAGGCTCCTCCACATAGTGCCTATATATAGTGTGTTTGACCCCCAAATCCAGAGCCACATGCCCACTGGCTAGGTCGACTTGTGCACTGGTTGAACTAACTTGACAAACTATATAATGAATATTAAAAAAATCTGTTCTCCTCAACTGTGAAGAGTTAGGTGTGTCATATACCGTTGGAAAGGTCTTATAATAAGCTTTCCAACCATATATATTATGATACCATTTGAGCTAACTGGATTAAAAATGCATTCAAAGACAAGGTATCTAAATGGGGCATCAAAAATTCGAACTCAATATTACCAGAAGGCATGCCACATATTGTTAGAAAAGTCTCGAAATATGCTATTTGAATATATAACTTTCTCTTTCATTTGGATAGCCTTTGACACCAATAAAAACAATTTTCAACCATAAATACGTAAAAAAAAAATAAAATAAAAATGACACTATTTATTTTGAATTCCTCAATTCATTATATTGTTCTTTTTCTTCTACCTTTTAACCAAAGGCCTCTTCAAACCAACATTGAACAATAAAATTTCACTCATCTCTTACCATACAACTTTCATAATATAAATTATTAAAAGTTCCACCAATCATCACAAATCTATCATGTAAACAAGGTAAGGCCATGTTGTGCGTATCAACACCCCCCCATTTATTTATGTTAGTAATAACACTAATAAATAGGGACCCTTCCAATAAAATCAAATTTCAGCATCTAGTCATACCTTTTTATTTTTAGAATAAAATAAGATGTCAAAGTGGAACTTGCTAAAATCATGAAAATTTATCTTTTCATACTTTAGGTGCATAAAGCTTCACAAACAAAATTTTTCTTAAATAAGCACCATATGATAAAAAAAACATTGGAAAGACCCGCTTTAAGAAGATTATTCTCGCATCGCAAAAACAATTACCATTGACCTCTCTTATAAAAAGTTATCCCATGAAAGCGTGATCCACAAAATGTGAGATCATAAAATCCTATAACCTTATCGCATCACAATTTCAATCACGTGGCACTACTTGATAAAACATAAGCAAATATCATGAAATGTGATAGCATCTCACAAATCGCATATCGTAGCAACTTAGATGGTGGTGGGTTTTACCGAAAACAAGTTTTTTCGATATAGCGATCTACAATATTGCGAAGCAAATCGCAAAATCACTTTTCTTGCAACTCAAAGGGCTCATGGTTCTATGAGAGTACTTCCTAACTTTTGATGTGAAGTTATGAACATTAAAGTTAAGCATAACAATTCATTAGTGGACATTTATTAAAAGAACAATTATGATCAGTTGTAAAGGACCATTTGACGTAAGTTGATATCTTTTGATATTATTTAGAATTAAAGACCTTTCGTCAGCTTATTTTCATCCTTCTATTGATTCTTTCTGCATTTACTATCACTTTTATCATATTTTTCTCTATGCTTGTAACTTTCAGGAAGAATACACAGAGCAGAACATCCGAAGAAATGGTGAAGAAAGGGAAGGCACCCGCTTCTGAGAAGTCAGAAATGACCCCATTGTTCATAGAAACTACCTGTAATCGAGATGCGGGGACATCCACATGGGAAACTATGTATCAGTTGTTAGAGGAGGAACAACCGAGAATTATGGAAACAACAATTACAGTGGATGGACGTGATTCTTCTAATGCTTCTCTAACTGAACTTGCATGCTCATTCTTACACCACATTGCTACAAGACTAAAGATACTCCCTTATACCGACATGGTTAAGTGGATTATAGATGATACGGACATATCAGGAAGAGATTCAAGACAACAAGTGAGGAAGTCATGGGGTCATTTACACCAGATATCCTGAGACTCATGTACCATCTACTAGAGCCCCAAGCCATCTACAACAAGCAGTTTATCAAGAGGTTTTCCAAAGAAAATGAAGACTTGGCAGAATGCACAAAGAATTGGTCTAACAATGAGGAAAGACTGAAGAAAGATAAAAATGGTATGTACACCACTGATCCTCTTAGTTCTCCTTTCTATTTTGTTGCTGCTATGTTATGTAGACTATTTGGTAAACTAGACAGCAATAAATTTTCATCAGAATGGTTACCTCTAGTAGATGCAGCCGTTAATGCTACAATAATGAATTAGGCTCAAATCCTATCAGATAATTTAGCCACTACAATTTTAGAATACAGAAGAAAAAGGAGCATTGCTTCAAGGGTTTACCCTCTATTTTTCATGAGTGCTTATGTTATGGATGCTATTTGTTTTGATTCCAAATTCCCTAGTATGGGATGGAAGTGGACTACTCAAGATCCACTTCCCATTCAGATATATGACAAAGTCATGTGGGAATCTAATTTCGTGCCACATTTCTTCAAAATCTGTCACGGAGTTATGCTTCCGATTCACAAGAAGATTTACAACCAAGATGCCCCAAGGTTTTCCCAAGAAGGCGAGGTAGATATTCTCCCCGTAGCTAGATGGTTCGCGGAAAAATTATCCACATATATCAGAGTGTTTGGTAGTATTGCCTTGCCCCATGTTCTACCTTTTTATGTCCCAGAGAAACTGATGGCTAGAGAGATAGCCTATCAGACATGCAACGAAGGAGGAATGAGTAAAATATTTAAAGATTCCAAGAATGGTATTTGGCCTCAATTTCCTGTAACATGTGGAGTATTTGCATTGCATGACTTAGGACATGCTTTTAAAGAGGTTGACAATGTATTATCTTTACAATTGTCCAAGTTCCCGGGAAGGAAATATGATCCCTTCGGTATTGTAAAATATTTTACCACAATGGTTAAAATAAGAGTATCTACCCATGAAAAAGATCCCTTTCATGATGTTTTCCTGTAGAAAAACACCTTCAAAGAGGTGCAACATGTGGCACAAATTATTTTTGACCAAGAAGGTCTCCAAACTTTTGATAATTACAGAAAATAGAGGTTATCTAAAGTCCCATTGCACCAATTACTCATTGAACCAATAAGAGATCCTACTCCTAGTGTAAGCATAAGTGGAGATTCAAAAGAGAAGTCCAAAAAAAGTTTTGGAAATGAATCCACAGAAAATTCCAGTGATCAATTTAAAAAAACATCAAAAAATGAACACAGCAAGAGCGAGGAGTCAATAAAAGGCATAGCCCATTCCATAGCAAAGTTTGATCAACAGACTTCATTTGTAAATCAAGTTGAGGCATCAACTCCCACTACAAAGCAAGAAAAGCCACCTATAACTGATTTATAAGAAGAATGGGAAAGTTTTAATAAGTTACTCAACACAGAGGAACAAAACGCAGACCCACCAACAAACCCACAAGATACGACCGCAAAAATGGTAATAGAAAGAGCTGTTAGCACTCAGGATACGGAGCATATTCCTATTGCTCGCACATCTGCAATTGTACGAGAATAGCGGAAATTCCTCCTCTAGATGTATTCTACAGCCCTCAACATAAATTCGTCGTTAGATGACAAAGAAAGAAAAGAAAATTGGAATCTGTGCTCACTCCTGAGGATGAAGCTCTGGATGTCCTCTGGAAAGACCCATCTACAGATCCATCAGCTAATCTCACTAGGCTCTCACAGGCCGCAGGCGCGTATACTTCAGCAACCTTTGACAAGGTAGTAGAGGTACAACTGTTGCTTAAAGAAAAGGAAGATAATTTTGCTATTGGAATAGCAGTTACAGTAGGTCAGCATCGACCAACAAGCCTAAATGCAGTTGGAAAAACTCCAACAAGAATTTCAGAAAATGCAGTTGGCACATCAGAGTAGTTTAGCTGATAAAGAAGCACAGTTACATGCCATAACAGAACTGCATAAAGATGATCCCAAAATTGAACAGTTTGTCACAGAGGCACTTGGCCTAAATTCCCATCCATTACAATAGAAAGAACTATTATGCCAGAAGATTTCACAGTGGAATTCTCACTGCGAAATGAGCGATAACATAACAAATCAAGTTGTGGAATTATGACTTGAATATGACTCAATTTTTAATAAAGTTTCAGACTTATTAAACTAGCAGAAATCCAAAGACGGGAAAAGTAGACATGCCTAAAATTGATGGATCACACAAAGAAATCTTATTTACAAAATGGGATTCTCAGCTAAGAGAGTCATAACAGACAAGGGAGGATGCGACAGTAGCAATGACATTTTCATTGAATGTGTGAATGAAAATATACACAATTCTAATTTGGTAGCAGAAACCACCCCTGGCTTTCTTCCAAAAGCACAACAGCTTCAATTAGTATGGAAACAGGTAGCGGAGGAAAGGGCAGAGGCAATTAAATAGGTAAACAGGTTTAACTGAGAGGCATACTAGAAGTACCTAGTGAAACCGCATAGTCAATGGATGACCCTGAAGCGCCTAATTACTTCTGCCGAGAAAATAGTGCCAACACTCACCAATGTCGTATTTGCAGGACAACTGAAACCTGAAGTTGGCCAATCGACACTCCTTAAACCCATGCTGGATATTTGCAATCTCAAGGACTAGATGTAGGAGTAGTCATAGACATATTCTATTTTTGTTTTTATTTATTTTCACTTAAAATGAGGTAGGTCGTTTAAACCTCCTCATCTATTTTTGTAATTTCTATTTTTAAGTTTCATAGATTAGTATTTAAACCCCTCTCATGCATTTAGAGAGGGGTCCATAAATTTTATCAAAAAAATTCTTCAAAACATCCACTTATGCCCCCCACTAAGGAGGTTTTGATAAAATTAATGGAACGAGATTTATTTTCTACATGAGTTTAACAACTTCTACTGAAATTGCACTTTTGTACTCTTAGTTGATGTTAAGTGGTTTGAAGGTAAATCAATATTGTTGGAGCACATGAGTAGGATGTATTACAAATAGTACTTCTATCTCTTAATGCTTATTACTTGTGTATCAAGAAATAAATCATTTTCAATTATTTATGTATGAAAGTTTAAATTCTTAGTTATCATTATTGCACTTTTGTATGATGATGATTTATTCTTTATGTTGAATATGTGAATGAATCTTTATGCGATATATCTCTCATATCATTTCCGCTAACTTTTTATACGAAATGATCATTATTAAATGGATTCTCTTCTTATCGTGATTGAATGACCCTTATTATCAATTACTTTCATAAATCATTTTAGATCGCATACATAAATGTTACTCCCAGGATATTTTTAAAATTAGATGTTTTCTTTGATTATGATAGATTGCACTTGATACTTAGAATATAGATTAAGTTTAGGATAAGTATTCACCCCATAAAACCTAGAAAAGAAAAACATCATCCCATTAGCACAAGCATCATAAATAGATTGGGAAACTAGTCCCATCATCCCCAGTCAGAGCCACTATTCCAAATGGAAAAGGAGTTGTTCCAAGGTCCGGACTAGGTAGTTATCCCCCTTGTTGGAGTCCTGATTTTTCAAGCCTTCAACATGTTTTGTGTTAGAAGGAGGGCCTGATTGTGAATGGCAAGTAAATCTACATCTTCACGCCATTCTAAGAGTAAAACTCTCTCGCCATCACCCTCAACTTCTCGTTCTCATTCCAAATTTCCTATCTTAGAACCAGAAGTTGAAAAGAAAAATACAGAGCACATTATTGAAATTCCAAACAAGCCAAATCATTCTTCTTCTGATCCCCATGAATTACAAAATTTAATCCATAAGTTATAGGGGATCTCAATATCTCAAGAATTATCTGAGTTATCCCAAGGTAATGTCAATTCTCATCAAACCCCATCTCAACGATTGACTAGAGCACAGAGCAAAAAGCTAGGAATCCCACCAGTTGAGTTTCCTCTACCGAGTCGTAAGAAAGCTAGGAAAAACCCACAGAATCTCAAAGTGAGGTTTTATCATCATTTTCTTCCACCATCCCAACCATATCATCACAAGAACACTCATCCATCCCTCAAATCCAAATCGTGTTTCATACAGGTACAAGAGTAACATCCTCCTCTACCCAATCACCTTCAAATAATACCACACCTTCTACTACTCATATTTCAGCGATGGCAGGAAATCCACCACCAAGGCCATGGGCCAATTCAAGGGTTGTAAGAATGCCTGCACCTTTATCTCAATTACTAACCCATCCTGAGAAATGGTTGCCCAAATTTAATCCTGACAATGGCCTATTAGCCGAAGAACACAAATAATTTTATGTTATCTATTAATCTGAACGAAGTAATAGAAGAGGACACAGTTGTAAGATTATTCCCCTATAATTTGTAAGGAGCAGCAGGATCATGGTATTTTTTAGTACCATTAGGCTCCATTAATAACTAGGATACATTTCAGGATCAATTTTTAACAAAATTTGGGGATGATAGGTCTACAACAACTTTAATAAATGACCTCTCCAATTTAAAATTTGAACAAAAGGAGCCAATTAATGACTTCAACTCTCGCTTCAATAAATTATTAAACAAAATACCAGCAGCATTGAAGCCTAGCAATGAAGTCTAAAACAAATGGTATATTTCTGCTTTACCTTCAAATTCAACCATCTTTGTGGACAGAGCTACCAAGCCAACATTAGCAGAAAACATGAAAGAGGCAATAGCTATAGAGAAATGTATCCTAGCCATAGAAAATAAAAAAAGTATAGATGAAAGGAGGTCTAAAAAAGTGTCTTTTAGAGATGATTCTAAGAAGAAATAATCGAAAGACCCTTTCAACCTAGAAGAGTTACAAAAAGTCTTGAAGACCATGTCCAATGAAATGGTTGATATATAGAAATAAGTAGCAGAAACATCTTCCAAGAAACCTTATAAACCCTATAAATGAAATCCTCCAACTGATTCAAAACCTCCAAATGCGATAACAAACGCTGAATCAGAAGGAGAAGAGGAAGAAGTTTCAAATGAGGAGTAAATTGATGATGAAGAAATCGTAGAACTGCAAGGAATGTGGGACTTCATTCTTCCAAATGAGGAAGATCAAGAAGCATTACCTATTGCTACTAGAAGTAGAAGTCAACTCGACCCTCCACAGTCTAGTACAAAATAAAAGAATCCAATTCCATCTCCCAAAGATAAAATTGTAGGTAAGAAGTCCTCACCAAAGTCTACCCAGACAAACCCAATCCAATCTGATTTGACATCTTCATCTAAAACCCTTATCATCTTAGATGAAATGGAATATAATATTGTTGAAGATATGAAGAAAACTAGAGCAAACATTACCCTTCATGAGCTCAGTAAGTTCAAACATCAACAAAAATTACTCTTAAAAGAACTCAATGCAGTACCTACTACACCTCTTCTCGCCGCTGTGATTTCACAAGCTATTCATGAGATGGGAAGACCTCCAACTAGCATTCCAAATAAAATCAATCCAACCAACATTGCTCTGATTGGTAGAAGATCCAAATCCCATACTCCGCCATTTCTCCTTACTTTTTAATTTTTCAATAAAAATATGCACAACTGTCTGGTTGATTCTGGTGCATCATCCAACATTTTATCTAAGACAATTTGCGCAAAATTAAACGTCCAACCTCAAAAATCTGCAATACAAATAGTATAGCTAGATTGGTCTCAAGTCGGGGTCACCAGTGAACTTAATCAAGTAATCATAAGGCTTTTTTCAAACCCAAAAGTGTTTCAAGTCATTGATATACTTGTGGCTGACATTCCTGAATTTTATGGACTGATCCTTAGTAGGGATTGGTCAGAAATGCTTCATGGTTACTTTGCAACCGACTGGTCTCATATGTGGCTCCCCTACAACAGCAAATCAAATCAGATCAAAGTTGAACAAGAAAAACATCAAAAGTACATAGTGACAGAGTTAGAAGGAGAAAACGAGCCTGTAGCATATAGCAACAACATAATAAGAAATTATTCTATTGAGTCATTCTTCGGAAATTTCAACGCTCACACTTCACCCTTTTTGGAAAACATCTCAGATAGAAATTTTTTCTCAAACTGACACTTCTAGATGTATTAATTTTGTAGATAAACCTGTAAATAAAACCTTGTTTTGGAAATTATTTTTCGATGGTTCCAAATCCAATGATGGAGCAGGAGCAGGTTGTATATTAGTTATTCCAAAAGGAGAGAAAACCATGTTAGCATGTAGGCTTGAATTCGAGTGCACGAAAAACACCGCTGAATATGAAGCACTGGTTCAAGGGTTATACAAAGCAATTGGACTTAATATCAAATATCTTCAAGTATTTGGGGACTCTGAGATTGTCATTAGGTAAGTAAGAAATACCATACACTGTCTGTTGGGTCATTTGAAACACTATCAATCCTTAGTACAAAACCTGACCTCACACTTTACAGCGTTTGATATTTCATATATTCCAAGACTCCAAAACGCTAGTGCCGATCTTCTTTCTAATTTAGCTTCCAAGCTTATTCCATCAGAGAACTACAGCCCATATAGATTCTCTATTGAATTAATTTTTAGACCCTCTATTCCTGATAACATTACCAATTGGAGAGTCTTCAACAATGACCCTGATATTGTGAATTTTCTTACTTCAGAAGGTTCTTACAATGATCAGATAATTGTCGAAGACCAACATGACAAACAACTGGAACAAGAAAATAACATTAACGCTATACCAAAATCCGGAGTCAAGTTAGAGGACTTATATGACTTAAAGGACAGATTCAAATGATCCACCAATTTAAAACTCCAGAGTTCGACTCTGAGATATGAATTAGTCAATCTAGGGATAGACATAAAACCACAAAACATCAACCTAGGTCTTGGTCTAACATCTGAAGAAAAATCAGCTTTCATTCAATTGTTGAAACAATACAAGAGTGTCTTTGCCTAGAATTATGATGATCTTAAAACCTATGACACTTCAATTATCCAGCATATGATTCTTATGATCTCTGATGAAAAACCTATTCAGCAGAAATTAAGGAAGATGCATCCTAATTTGGGAAGCTAGATTAAATCTGAGTTAAACAAATTACTGAGAGCCAAGATTATTTTTCCTGTCAGAAATTCCAGATGGGTCTCCAATCTCATCCTAGTTAGAAATAAAAATGGTGATATTCAGATTTGTATAGAATTTCGCAACTTGAATAAAGCTTTCCAAAAGGATAATTTTCCATTGCCCCCCATGGAATAGATATTACAATCAGTTGCAAGGTCTAATTTAATGTCCTTTTTAGACAGATTTTCAGGGTATAATCAAATTGTAGTCCACCCAGATGATCAATTGAAAACTAAGTTCAAAACAAAATTGGGCACTTATGCTTATGAAAAGATGCCATTTGGGCTAATCAATGTTGGTGCCACATTTCAAAGAGCCATGGACATTGCATTTAAGAGATTAGTAAACAGGTCAGTGGTGATCTACTTAGATGATATAACAGTATATTCTAAAAAATGAAGTAATAATCTCAAAGATTTGAAACAAATCTTTCAACATTGTCAAAAATATGGAATTTCACTTAACCCCAAAAAATCTTTCTTTGCGTTGAGTGAAGGAAAATTTCTTGGATTCATAATATCAAAATCAGGAATCCATATCGACCCAGATAGAATCAAGGAAATTTCTGAGATATCTTTACCCCATAATAAAAAAGTAATGCAGTCTTTCCTTGGTTAGATCAATTTTGTTAAAATATTCGTTCATGACTTCTCAAGAATTGTGTCACCTCTCCAAGCCATGATAAAGAATAATTATCTCTTCAAATGGGGTCATTTTGAACATGAAGTATCTAGCTTGATAAAACAAGCAATTATAAATGCCCCATCTTTAGCAATGCCGAATTTTTCCAATCCTTTCACTCTATATACATTCACCTCTGAGAAATCATATGCTGCCATACTCACACAAGCGAATCAAGAGAAAGCCAAAGCCCCAATTGCTTTATTTAGTTCAAATTTACAAGGAGCTGAATTAAAATACTCTGATGTTGAGAAACAAGCTTATGCTATTTTCAAAGCAGTTAAATACTTCAGAAACTTTCCTTCTCAAGTCTCACACCAAAATAATAGTATTCTTAGTAGTAAGAAATATTCTGGTACAGAAAGATGTGGCCAAAAAGAGAGAAAAATGGGTCACAACCCTACAAGAATATGATGTTGAAATAAAACCAGCAAATATCATAAAAGGTCAAGGTTTTTTCAAGATGTTGGCAAGAGCATCGAACATATCAGAATTGCGGTCTCCAGATAGTGAAGTACAAATTTGTGAGGTAAGCCTAAATGACTCTAAATCAAGATATGCTGACGTCATTTTTTTACCTAAAAAATGGATATGCCCCTCCACATTTGAATTACACAAAGGAAAGAGCCCTGAGGCTAAAAGCTAAACAATATCAAATTGTTGATGAAGTACTGTTTCAAATGAATTATGATTATGTTCTCATCGGATTCCTTAAGAAATCTGAAGCAGAAAAAGTATTGCAGGAACTACATGACAGACCAGTGGGCGAACACTATGTAGGAGATGCAACAACTCACAAAAACTTGCGTACTGGCTACTACTGGCCAACTTTATTTAAAGATGTACACAATTATGTAAGATGTAAGATTTTCCAAACTGTTGTTGGAAGACAGAAGAAACCATCATTTCCATTACATCCAATCAACATTGATCAGCCATTTGAACAATGGGGATTATATACCCCTATGAGATCGTTCCTCATTCTTCTAAGCAACATAAATACATCCTTATAGCTACTGACTACTTTACCAAATGGGTAGAAGCAGTCCCACTCAAATTAGCCAACTCTGAGAGTATCATTGAATTTATAGATCAATTCATCATCACCAGGTTTGGCTTGCCTTCTACCTTAATGTTTGATAATGCATTCTATTTCTCAAGTAATTCCATGACAGAGTTCGCTCTTAAAAGAGGTTTCAAACTCAAATATTCTGCTAATTATTATCCACAAGGAAATGAGTTAGCCGAATCAACCAACAAAAACCTGATTAGAATTATTAAACGGACTATTGATCAAAATCAAAGAAACTGGCATAAGTCTTTAGTGTATGCTCTCTAAGCAGATCGAATAACTTAGAAAACTTCTATCGACACTTCTCCTTTTAATTTAGTTTATGGGAAAGAAGAGGTCTTACCAACAAATCTAACTATTCCCTTACTATCCTTAGTTCAATTCATTGAAGAAACTCCTTCCTCATCCATGTAATTAAGACAATTGCAAATCCTGAAACTTGAAGAGGAACGAGAAAAGGCTAGAATTACCCACACGCATCATCAACAATTAGTGAAAGCCTCTTTTGATTCAAACTCAGTGTCTAGAAAATATTTTCAATTTGGAGACTTAGTATTAAAATGGGATAAAGCCCATGAAGAAAAATGCAAGCATACTAAATTCTAACGAATGTGGCTTGGACCATTCCAGATTGTCGAACTCATTGGCCCATCAACTTTCATGTTACAGGATTTAGCAGGGAAAAGGGAATATTTACTTATTAATGGACGGATCCTAAAGAAATACTTTCCATAGAAAATGATCTCTTCTATTTTTCTATAGATTATAGTTTTTAGTTAAGTTTTCTTTTGATAATAAAGCAGGTTGAGAATGTTCACTTTTGGTTTCACAAAAAGAATGGTGTCCCATTTCAATTTTATTTTTTCGCTTGTATAAGTAGGAGTGGTTATGAAAATTAATCTCCATTTATGAAACATATGGTTAAGTGTTATTATTTTGAAATTTTTTGTTTGTTCTTCTATTTCAACTATCTGATTTTTGGTTAGAATCAACCTTAGGAAGAAGTTTTCCTTACATCAGTCACAAAAGGTATCAATAACAAAGCAAACACTCTCTGCGGAAAAGCTATTTTTAAACTCTAAAATTGTCATCCAGGAAAATTCTTAAGGAACCAATGACTCCCCCCCCACTTGAGGAATTTGCAAGATTCAAGGAGTAATCCAATTATACACTTTAAACTTAAAGAATAAGAGGTCTCATCAAGAGCCAGCTTATCATGATCATAAATATTATAACTAACTGACATTTCCATACTGCATATCAAAACAGGGTAATGGCTCAAGATTGTTTCAATCAAAAGACAAGGGGTCTCATCACGAGCCAACTTGTTCAGTTAAGTTATAAATCAAGTGAATGGTACTGTAAATTTTGGCCACCAAACCAAGACATTGTTATTTAAGAAATAAAAGAGAAATAATAAAATGAAAAGCAATAAGTATATATGAGGATTTATCTTTGAAAATTGCATTTTTTTCTCAAGTGGGACACTGGATCATTGTTGGGTAACAGGTAACCTTGTCGAGGCTATGAATGCCTGTTGGCAGCAGAGGCTCTATCTATGACAAATGAGTAAACCAAAATTTATCATAAGAGATGCTTTTGTTTTTATCTCTACAACGAAGTAATGACTGATGTGAGTAAAATGACTAACTTTGAGAAGAAAACAATCAAAATAAAGATAGTTAGAAGAAGATGTTGTTATTAATAAATATCACTATTCATCTTATATTTCGTACAATGTAGTTTCATTTTCAAAACCATCTCTATTTTGGAAGTTTTAGAAAATTCAAAAAATCCTCAGAGATAACTGGTTCTTCCAAGTGAATTGCCAATTATTGTACCTATCAACAACCCCCCATTTATTTATGTTAGTAATAACACTAATAAATGGGGACCCTTCCAATAAAATCAAATCTTAACATCTATTCATACCTTTTTATTTTTAGAATAAAATAAGATATCAAAGTGGAACTCGCTAAAATCATGAAAATTTATCTTTTCATACTTTAGGTGCACAAAGCTTCACAAACAAAAAAATTTCTTAAATAAGCACCACATGATAAAAAACTTTGGAAAGACCCGTCTTAAGAAGATTATTATCGCATCACAAAAATGATTACGGTTGGCCTCTCTTATAAAAAATTATCCCATGAAAGCGTGATCTGCGAAATGCGAGATCATAAAATCCTATAACCTTATCACATAGCAGTTTCAATCACGTTGCGTTACTTGATAAAACATAAGCAAATATTGTGAAATGCGATAGCATCTCGCAAATTTCATATCACAGCAACTAAGATGGCAGTGGGTTTTACTGAAAACAAGTTTTTGCGATATAGCGATCTGCGATATTGCGAAGAAAATCGCAAAATCACTTTTATCACAACCCAAAGGGCTCATGGTTCTAGGAGAGTACTTCCCAACTTTCCATGTGAAGTTATGAACATTAAAGTTAAGCATAATGGTTCATTAGTGGAAATTTATTAAAATAACGATTATGATCAGTTGTAAAGGACCATTTGACGTAAGTTGATATCTTTTGATATGATTTAGAATTAAAGACCTTTCATCACCTTATTTTTTCCCTTCTATTGATTATTTCTGCATTTACTATCATTTTTATCATATTTTTCTCTCTGCTTGTAACTTTCGGGAAGAATAAACAGAGCAGGACATCTTAAGAAATGGTGAAGAAAGGGAAGGCACCCACTTTTGAGAAGTTAGAAATGACCCCACTGTTCATAGAAACTACCTGTAATCGAGATGTAGGGACATCCACATGGGAAACTATGTATGAATTGTTAGAGGAGGAACAACCAAGAATTATGGAAACAACAATTGCAGTGGATGGATGTGGTTCTTCTAATGCTTCTCTGATTGAACTTGCATGCTTATTCTTACACTGCATTGCCGCAAGACCAAAGACACTCCCTTTTATCGACATGGTTAAGTGGCTTATAGATGATGAGGAAATATTAGACAGAGGATTAAGACAGCAAGCGAGGAAGTCATGGGGTAATTTACTCTAGACTCATATACCATCTACCAGAGCCCTAAGCCATCTACAACAAGCAGTTTGTCGAGAGGTTTGCCAAAGAAAACAAAGACTTTGCAGAATGCACAAATAATTGGTCTAACAATGAGAAAAGACTGAAGAAAGATAAAAACGATACGTACGCCATTGTTTCTCTTAGTTCCCCTTTCTGTTTTGCTGTCGTTATGTTATGTAGACTGTTTGGTAAACCAAACAACAATAATTTTCCATCAGAATGGTTACTTGTAGTAGATGCAGTTGTCAATGCTACAATAATGAATTGGGCTCAAATCCTGTCAGATAATTTAGCCACTACAATTTTATAATACAGAAGAAAATGGAGCATTGCTTCAAGGGTTTACCCTCCATTTTTCATGAATGCTTATGTTATGGACACTATTTGTTTTGATTCCAAATTCCCTATTATGGGATGGAAGTGGGCTTCTCAAGATCCACTTTCCATTCAGATATATCACAAAGTCATGTGGGAATCTAATTTCGTGCCACATTGCTTCAAAATATGTCACGAAGTTATGCTTCTGATTCACAAGAAGATTTACAATCGAGATGCCCCAAGGTCTTCCCAAGAAGCCGAGGTACATATTCCCCCATAGCCAGATGGTTCAGGGAAGAATTATTCACATATATCAGCATGTTTGGCAGTATTGCCTTGCTCCATGTTCTACCTTTTTACGTCCTGGAAAAATTGATGGCTAGAGAGATAGGTATTTGGCCTCAATTTCCTGTAACATGTGGAGTATTTGCATTGCATGACTTAGGACATGCTTTTAAAGAAGTTGACAACATATTATCTTTACAAATGCCCAAGTTCCCAGGAAGGCAATATGATCCCTTCGGTATTGTAAAATATTTTACCACAATGGTTAAAATAAGAATATTTACCCATGAAAAAGATCCCTTTGATGATGTTTTCCTGCAGAAAAACACCTTCAAATAGCTGCAACATATGGCACAAATTCTTTTTAACCAAGAAGGTCTCCAAACTTTTGATAATTACATAAAACAGAGGTTATCTAAGGTCCCATTGGACCAATTACTCATTTAACGAATAAGAGATCCTACTCCCAGCGTAAGCATAAGTGGAGATTCAAAGGAGAAGTCCAAAACAAGTTTTGGAAATGAATCCGCAGAAAAGTCTGGTTATCAATCTAAAAAAACATTAGAAAATGAACACATCAAGAGCGAGGAGTTAATAAAAGACACAGCCCAGTCCACAGCGAAGTCTGATTAGCAGACTTCATTTGTAAATCAAGCTGAGGCCTCAACTCCCACTACAAAGAAAGAAAAGATGCCTATAATTGATTTAGAAGAAGAATGGGAAAGTTTTAATAAGTTACTCAACACAGAGGAACAAATTGCAGAGCCACCAAAAAATCTACAAGAGACAACAGAAATGGTAATAGAAAGAGATGTTAGCACTCAGGAAATGGAGCATATTCCTATTGCTCCCACATCTGAAATTGTATTGAGAATAGAGGAAATTCCTCCTCTAGATGTATTATACAACCCTCAAAATAAAGTTGTCATTAGAAGATAAAGAAAGAAAAGAAAATTGGAATCTGTGCTCACTCTTGAGGATGAACCTCTGGATGTCCTTTGGAAAGACCCATCTACAGATCCATCAACTAATCTCACTAGGCTCTCACAGGTCACAAGCGCGTATGCTTCAACAACCATTGACAAGGCAACAGAGGTATAACTGTTGCTTAAAGAAAAGGAAGATAAAATTTTGCTATTGGAATAGCAATTACAGCAAGTCAACATCAACCAACAAGCAGAAATGCAGTTGGAAAAACTCTAGCAAGAATTTTAGCAAATGTTGTTGGCACATCAGAGCAGTTTAGCTGATAAAGAAGCATAGTTACATGCCATAACAGAACTGAATAAAGATGATACCAAAATTGAACAGTTTGTCATAGAGGCACTTGGCCTCATTTCCTAGCTTTACAACAGAAAGAACTATTATGCTAGAATATTTTGTAGTGGAATTCTCACTACAAAATGAGCGATAACATAACAAATCAAGTTGTGGAATTACGACTTGAATATAACTCAATTTTTAAGAAAGTTTCATACTTCTTAAACTGGCAGAAATACGAAGATGGGAAAAGAGAAGACATGCCTAAAATTGATGAATCGCACAAAGAAATCTTATTTGCGAAATGGGATTCTCGGTTAAGAGAGGCGGAACAGGAAATGGAGGATGTGACAGCAGCAGTGAACAGTGTCATCAAATGTGTGAATGAAAATCTACACAATTCTAATTTGGTAGCAGAAACCACCCCTGGCTTTCTTCCAAAAGCACAACAGCTTCAAGCAGTATGGAAACAGGCAGTGGAGGAAAGGGCAGAGGCAATTAAATAGGTAAACAGGTTGAAATGGGAGGCATACTGGCAGTACTTAGTGAAATTGCACAGTCAGTGAGTGACCCTGAAGTGCCCAATTACTTATGTCGAGAAAATAGTGCCAGCACTCACCAGTGTCATATTTGTAGGACAATTGAAATCTGAAGTTGGCCAACCAACACTCCTTAAACCCATGCTGGATATTTGTGATCTGAAGGACCAGATGCAAGATTAGTCATAGACATATTTTATTTTTGTTTTTATTTATTTTCGCTTAAAATGAGGCAGGTCGTTTAAACCTCCTCATCTATTTTTGTAAATTCTATTTTTAAGTTTCATAGATTAGTATTTAAACTTCTCTCATGCATTTAGAGAGGGGTCTAGAAATTTTATCAAAAACATTCTTCAGAACGTGCACTTATGCCCCCCAGTGAGGAGGTTTTGGTAAAATTAATGGAACAAGATTTATGTTCTACATGAGTTTAGCATCTTCTACTGAAATTGCACTTATGTACTCTTAGTTGATGTTAAGTGGTTTGAAGGTAGATCAATATTGTTGGAGCACATGAGTAGGACGTATTACAAATGGTACTTCATCTCTTAATACGTATTACTTGTGTATCAAGCAATAAATCATTTTTAGTTGTTTATTTATGAAAGTTTAAATTCTTAGTTATCATTATTGTACTTTTGTATGATGATGATTTATTCTTTATGCTAAATATGTGAATGACTCTTTATGCGATATATCTCTCATATCATTTCAGCTAACTTTTTATACGAAACGATTGTTATTAAATGGATTCTCTTCTTATCGTGATTGAATGATCTTTATCATCAATTACTTTTAGAAATCATTATAGATCGCATACATAAACGTTATCCCGGGATAGTTTCAAAGTTAGATGTTTTCTTTGATTATGATAGATTGCACTTGATAGTTAGAAGATAGATTAAGTTTAGGATAAGAATTCACCCCATAATACCCAGAAAAGAAAAACATCATCCCATTAGAACAAACATCATAAATATATTGGGAAATTGGTCCTATCATCCCTAGTCAGAGCCACTATTCCAAACGGAAAAGGAGTTGTTCCAAGGTCTGGACTAGGTGGTTATCCCCCTTGTTGGAGTCCTGATTTTTCAAGCCTTCAACAGGCCAATGAAAGATGACATTAACATACTTTTCCATAATATAAAATTTTGTAATTGAGTTTTATTTAGTTTGATTCCAATTGAGTTTACAACAACCTAAGTTGAGTTGAGAGGGTTATGCATAATGTTTTCGATCTATCTCATGTTAAAAAGTTGGGAGTTCCAACTATTGTTCTATTAGCAATGTTCATGAATTACAATTCAAGGATCGAAAATACTCTAATTCTCAACTCATATACACTTTGGGTACTTGTCTCATACACGAATTTGGTGTCTAGCTTCGCTGAAACCTTAAAATTGGATAATAATAATAATAATATAGTGATAATAATAATAATACAATCTTTTCAATTACACTCATTCTATTTTAAACATTATTTTAAAAATAACAAAAAAAAATTGGAGAAATATCATTTATTTTATATATATTTTTTGGTTTAATGCTACACCAAAAAATATCATTTTTTTATTATCTAAAACATCATTTTAAAATTAACCAAAAAAATTGAAAGAAATATTATTTATTTATATAAAAAAGTTGGTTAATGTGCACTACAAAATTTCAACTTTTTATTTTTTAATTACTAATAGACTATAATTACTTTTTTTTTAATAATTCTTATTCACATTTAAAAAAATTTTAATTGATTTTGTAATCAAAATAAAAAATATATAATTTAATTTAATCAAAATTCATTTTTGGGAACCTTATATTATAATAATCAAACATATATTATCACTAAAATTAAATCATTCAATATTTTTTATTATTTTTTTAACTTAACATTACTATATATAATATCAAAGTGAATATAAAACATTAAAATTAATAAATAATTAATCATAATAGAATGTTTATGGGGCAATCAATTAGTGATGGTCATTAACATAAGATGTTATATATGAGGAGGTTCAAGGTTCAAATCTCCCTTATTCACTTATGGTTGCAGAAGGAGAATACATAGACACCTAATAGTTATAGTGATAATAGTTGGAATCAACCTCATATCACGTGACTAACATAGTTAGCAATTCCTCTAAATAATTATAATAATAATAAATGAATGTCATTTGAAATAAAACACACATTCTAAAATTAGAAAACACATTAACAAAACCTATTAATATTAATTAAAAAGTTCCTCAATATATCTATAAAATAAACTATAATACCCATAAAAACATATATCTAATACTTATTAGTTACATTATGCAAATGTATATTTTTCATAATTTTTATAATATGATTTTACGACTCCATAATTACTCTCCTTAATATAATTTAATCACTTCAAATACTTAAGCCAAACAAATGTTTGCACAATTAATTTAAGGAAAGAGAATTTATATTTAATTTAATTTTGTAGGAAAACAAATACATTTTTATATCGCAATTTAATTGTTAAAGTTTATGACAACATACATAGTGCACTCTTATGGATTTGAACCTATAATCTAATATGTGAAAACACACGTTCTTAACAATAAAAAACACTTATACTATATAACATCATATTATTTTATTTGTCAAATGTTGTTGTTGTTATTTTATTTGTCAAATGTTGTTGTTGTTGTTGTTGTTGTTGTTGTTGTTGTTGTTGTTGTTGTTATTATTATAGTGAACCAATAAAAGGGAATATTTTATGGATTAGAATTTATTTTAAAGTTTAGAAACCTTGACGAATCTTAGTAGTCCCTAATATGCAAATTGTAATTTTTTTAATATGGTGAACCATTATGTAACACCTCCTCCCACATTTACCCATTTTTTCAAGCTCTCCAAGGTAAACATGAGCTGAGTGCCACTATGATATGACCCGACTTCCAAGTTCCAGTTATGGAAGTGGGGCCTACAAACTGGAAACAAATTGACATCCCTTAGAGACTACAAATTACTCAGGAGCCTAACAACCACCCCAAGTGATCAATCCCTAATTTGGAACTCTTTTTCTAGAACTTAACCTCCAAAACACACCCTTGATAGACTATGCATATGGTTATGAGGCTCCAAATGCACCCAAAAGCCTATTTGCATGTTGTTATGACCAAAATTCCCCAATTTTAAGCATGCGGTTGTGAGATATATGCCATGTTTTTAGGCTAGCCTCCAAACCACTACCCAAAAATGACTGTAACTTTTCGGGATAATGACAATGATGATAACAATGCCAACCATTCAAAACTTGAGCAAGATCTTGAACTAAACATGTCTAATACATGATAGAAATTTCTTCAAACATATGATAAACATAGAAGCTACAAGTCATGAATGCATATATGATCATAAACTTTTGAACTACATCAAAGAATTGTCAAGAAGGTCCAATTCCTTCTCAAGGTAGCTACAACAACACTTGTTGGCCCATGAATACATAAAACATTAAATCACTTGTCAAATCATGAACAAGAGCCATAACTAGAGCACATCATAGAACCATGCATATAACCAACATATAACCATGAAAAATCTACCATAAGATCATATAATAACCAATACATGTGCTCATAAATCACAACAGGGAAAATATCTCATATTAACTTATGAAAATGAAAACCAAGTTAGGGACTTCCATGTACAACTCAACAATAGATTGGGTTGAACCAAATTTCTCTTTCAACCAATCAGCCCCGCCCCCGTGTCGTATTCTAAGCATAAATGTGGGATCATATGGGTTAAACCAAAATAGAACCAACCATAGGAAAAACCACCTCAAACCTCAACCAAAGTGATTTCCCCCAACAAATCCAAAAATCACTAACATCAAAACAAGCTTGGATGCCTCCAAATTTCTTCACCACATCCAGAGGAGTTTTGTTGTCTCCACCCACCTTTTAAGAGTTCCAAGAGAAATCCCATATCCACCCTTAACCCTTGGGGATTTTCTGAGACCACCTCACGATAATCCAAATTCTATCAAACATCTAAGGCTTAAACCAACACAAGGCACCCACGACACCATGGTTATATAAGAAATGGCAAGGCAAGGTTGAAACCATTATCAATCCAGGCAAACATTGTGCCAATTACAAAAAAATAACCAAAGAACCACATGCAAGTATGATGCATCTAGAAAATATCAAGGAAATCACATATGCAACTTGTTACCTACAAAGTATCCATGTTGTAGTTGCTGATCCAACCTTGTTTTTCGTTGTCCTCCAATTCCTTGCTTGTTCTTTGTTTGTTTTCTCTTAGTACAAGTGAATACTAGAATGCTCCAAGAATGCTCCAAGTGTGCAAGAGTATGAGAGAATGAACAAGATCTCAACTCAAAACTGTCAAAATATAGAAATTGATTCTATGATGCCTTTTTATCATTGATGTCTCATTTTTCTTCATTTTTTTCCTAATTTCCCTTGCATTCATATTTGTGTCTCTTCATCTTCATTTTCTCCTATTTTATTTTATTTTCATAATTAAATGCCAATTATGGTCTTTTTTCCTTTGCCAATTTCCATAGCCATTAATAAACAAAAAATGATGCCCACTATAATGTTTTCCCAACATTCAACTTTTAATATATATCCCATGACATTGGTCTTATTTTATTACATGGAAAATCAACTATGGGATCTTACAAATCCCTTCCCCTTCGAGGAACACCATCCTCGATGTTCAACAAATCTTATGACCAGAAAAAGATAATGCCCATGGAGCTTTATAACACAAATCAATGCAATATTTACAATGACACACATACATACATACATACATACATACATACATACATATACATATACATATACATATACATATATACATATAAAAAAAAAAAAACTCATTTTCTTCAACCAACAAATAAAGAAGGATATAATGCCCACATATCATCATCCATCTCCCATGTAGCTTCATCAGGCCCAAAGTGCTTCCACTACACTTTAACCTTCTCTATTGCTTTGTTCTGGAGCATGAATTATTTCCGCTGCAATATGCATTGTGGCTCTAGATGGAACTTTCCCTTTATTCCACGTAACAATAAAAACCAATCAATCACAAGATCAACATCATTCACATTTCTCTTAAGCAATGAAACATGGAAAACATCATGGACTTTCATTGTTGGTGGCAATGCAAGTTTGTAGGCCACTGGTCCAATCCTCTCAAGGATCTCAAAAGGCCCGCAATACTGAGGTGCTAGCTTGGCACATGAACCAATCCTCAAGGAGGTCCTCTTGGGCTTAATGTGCAAGTTCACATGCTCCCCAACCTAAAACTCCTTGAATTCTCTACATTGATCTGCATAACTCATCTACCTGTCTCGTGTTGCCTACAAGTTCCTCTTAATAACCTGCATCTCCTACTCCATCTTAGCCAACATGTCTAGTTCAATCAACACCTTGCTCACTGGATCACTCCAGCTGATAGGAGCATTACAACTCCACCCATAGAGAGCCTCAAATGGATTCATCCTCAAGGATTCATGAAACCCATTATTATATGAAAAATCTACCAGTGGAAGATACTCCTCCCACTTCCTCTGCTAATGCATGACATACATCATCAACATATTCTCAAGAACCTTATTAACCCTCTCTATTTATCCCTTTGTATACGGATGATAAGTTGTACTGAAAGCTAACTTTGTCTCCAAACCTACAAACAACTCCTTCCAAAACTTGGAAGTGCAATTGGCATATTTGTCTGATATAATCTTCTTGGGAACTCCATGCAACCTCACTATCTCCTTGATGAAGATATGAGCTACCTCACTAACTAAATTAGTATACTTTATTGCAATTAAGTGAGCTACCTTATTCAACCTATCAACCACAACCATGATGGAATCATGTTGCTTTGATGTCCTCAGCAAACCTATAATGAAGCCCATGGAAATGACCTCTTATTTCCATTCCGGAATCAGAATAGGTTGTAATAGACCAGCTAGATGATTGCATTCAACTTTCACCTGCTGACAGTATAAGAACCTTGAAACAAACTCAACCACCTCTTTCTTCAAGTTTGGCCAATAGTATAACTTCTTAACAACTTTCAAAGTCTTATGATATCCTGGGTGGTTTAAATATGGTTTAACATGAAAAGCCCTCAAGATAATCTTCTTGAGCTCACTTTTATCTAGCACATAAATCTTGTTCCTAAATCTAATCATTCCATTTATTGTGAGGTGATACTCCTCATCCCTATTACCTTCACCCTACTACAACGTTCACTTCAGCTGTTGGTACCTCTCATCACGCTGCCCTCCATGCAAGATCTACTCTTGTAATTCTATCCCATAAGAGCTCATAGCTAAAATATGATTCACTTGCACTCTCCTACTGAGAACATATGTAAACTCGTTCTCCTTCCCTTGATGCACCTGATGTCACAGTCAAACTCACTAAGGGTAGCCAACCATCTAGCTTGCCTACCATTTAGACTGGGTTGGTCAAATAAGTACCTCAACCAACTTTGATCCCTCATTAGAACAAACCTCCTGCCAAGGAGATAATGTCTCCTCATCTTCAATGCATGAATGATAGTTTCCGACTCAATATCATGAGTCACACATCACTTCTCATGCTCATTCAAATTCCTTGATTCATAGCATACCAATTTCCCGTACGACATCAAGATTCCACCAAGTTCTTCCTTGTAAGCATCTGTACATAACATGAACTCCCTATCAGAATATGAAATATTCAAAATTGGAGCATTTGTAAGAAAATTCTTCAACTACTCAAAACTAGATACACACTCACATGTCCCGTGTAGTGAATCTGAGACTGAAATAAATTGCACTTGTTGAGTTTGGTATACAACTGATTCTCTCCCAACAATCTCAACATTACTGCTAGGTGCTTTGCATGCTCTTCCTGATTCTTGAAGTGTATCAATATATCATCAATAAACACTATTACAAACTTGTCTAGGTAAGGACACAACACATTATTCATCAAACACATGAAGGTGGTTGGAGCATTAATAAGACCAAAAGGAACCACCACAAACTCATAATGTCCATACCTAGTGTAGAATGCAGTATTTTAGATGTCTTATTCTTTTATTCACACCTAATTATATCCAAATCTCTAATCAATATTTGAAAACATTATTGCTCCCTTCAGTTAACTAAAAAAATCATCAATCCGCGATAATGGATACATGTTCTTGATAGTCACCTTATTCAACTACTGGTACTCAATGCAAAATTTGAGAGTATCATCCTTCTTCTTCAAAAACAACACTTATGCACCCAAAGGCAATACACTTGGCCTAATTTATCCCTTATCAAGCATTTCCTTAAGCTGCAACTTCAATTCCACCAACTCTGGTCCAATTCTCATCTTGTAAGGTGCCTTAGATGTTGGTGCTACTCTTGGCATAAACTCAAAAGAAAATTCCACCTCTCTATGAGGATGAAACTCTAGAATATTTGCAGGAAACACATCTTGAAATAGCTACAAAATAGGATACCTCTTTAGGACTTCATCATCCTCAACATCCTTGCCTTTGTCATTGGAAATATGAACTGTAAACAATACACATCCCTTCCTGCAACTAAATTTATCGTGTATATTTGTAACCGTTGTCACTGATATAGGCTTCTTCTTTCCCTGCAAAGTTCTCCTTTCCTCATTATCATCCAGATACTCAATAAAATTGTCATAGTAGTCTACCTTGGTCGTGTGAATGGACAAAAATCCATGCCCAAAATGTTGAAAATTGGCAGCAAAGGGATAAATTTATAAAAATAGAAACTCTAAAAAGTAGAATTTCTAAAAATAGAAAGTCTAAAAATAGAATTTTTAACAATAGAAAGCCTAAAAATAGAATTTCTAAAAATATAAAGTCTCAAGTATGACTTTCCAAAAATAGTAAATCACCTTGCATCAATTGGTAATCAAGTATTGTTGATGAAAAATCCCTTCTGATCATCAATCAATCCTAATAGTTCAATTTCAACATTATTATTATTATTATTTAAAATAAATTCAAGTCTCTCAATCATGTTATATGTAACTCCCCTCAGTTAATGCATAAGTTACACTCCTCTCCTAAATTCATAATTTACACGATGACATAAGTTACACTCTTATTTTGGCATATGTAACTCCTCCTCAAGGCATAGGAGTTAATCCCTCACGAATTCGACCTCCTTTCTCTTCCTATATATAAATGCCTCTCATCCTCACTTGATACACTTACTTGTTCTTGTGAAAGGAGAATTCAAACTTGAGAAAGAGAGAGTTGGAGATTCTAGATTAAGATTGAGAGAGAGAAAGAGAGTCTTGAAGAGCAATAGAAGATCTTGGAGAGCTAAAGTGATTCAGCATTTGCATCAACTATTGTTATCAAATATATTCTTTAGATTTGGGTGAACTTCTCCATTCTCGTTGTACTTTGTATCTTTGTTGAACAACTTATTTCTAATATAAGAAGAATTTGGTTGGGTTTTTCCCTGGTCATTGACCTAACCTGTGTCTCATTGATTTCTTGGTTGTCTTCCATTATGTGTATGGTTTATAAGTGATTTAAGCTATATCTATAATTACTTAACTTATTTTGCAGCATAAAGAAGTTATGGGTTTAAGTGATTGTAACAATATAGAACATCAAAATTTCAACATGGTATCAAATCTTTGGTGAAGATAACCTCAAGAAGAAAAACTCCATTTCCAGCTCTCTTTCTGCTGAAATATCTCTTGTTATCCACTCCATTTGTAGCTCTCTTTTTGCTGGAATATATCTTGTTGTCCACTCCACTTCTAGCTCTCTTTCTACTAAAATATATCTTGTTGTTTGCTCCATTTGCAGCTCTCTTTCTGCTAAAATATCTCTTGTCATTCCTTCTACTTACTACTCATTTTTATTTGGAATATCCCTTTTCATTTGATGCTAAAATATTACTTGTTTCCCCTTATTTATTACCGTTGAAATCTTATTTGTTTCTCCTACCTTGTTGCTGAAATATTATTTGTTTCTCCTTACTTTCTACTAAAATAAGAAGATCTTATTTGTTGCCCTATTTTCTACTGAAAGCATAACCAAAATCATAGTACTTTCTTGTTTCTAGTTCCTCTCTTGTAGATTCTTGTGACAATTGGTTGGTTGATAGTGGTGCTTCAAGGAACTTTATCGGTTGTAAAGAAGTTCTCTCAAATCTAATTGAGAGGGAGACAAATCTGAAAATTATACTACATATCCTATGACGGGATCTGGTTCTATTTATTTTTATCTATATCAAGAATTTTTGTATGTATCTGGATTAAAATTAAGGCGGTGCATGTGTTTGATAATTATGGTTTTGGTATTTGTTGATGCATGTAAAAGTAAATAATAGTTTTACTTCTATTTATGGATGTGTAAGAAAGTGTTGTCTTTAAAAGAAGTATAATGCATGGAAGGTTATGAAAGAATAATTGATAGAGATTGAATGTTGAAGATGGATTGATTTTGACTCTCTCACATTACATGATAGAGGACATAATATTATGGGCTTTGGTAATTTTGATATTAGATTTTACTGACAATAGTGGTTGAAATTAAGGATCGTGACTTTTGCAAAATATGGAATGATAGTTTTCTAAACTAAGCTCTTTTGCAACAAACAAAGATGGATTATATCTAATATCGTCACAGAAAATGAAGTCAATATGTATAATTTTTATTACATGTCTTCACTATGGGATCAATATTTAAATATCTTTATAAAATTAATGGAAGACTTATCCATGAATTGATTCATGATAAGTAATCATTAATATAAATTGTGGCACTGAAAGTTCACTCATCTTCACTATAAATAATTACCTCATGTGAAAAAGATTTTTTATGAAATGCCAGAGATTAGAGTGGACCATGATGGATTTTTCCAAGTGGTTTTCAAGAAGATGCATTTATTCTACCAATGACATATGACTGATGGACAGTGGTAACTTATAGAGGTCATATCAAGAGGGATCTAACATTAAAAAATAAGTATTTTCAATTCTTATGTTGTTTCTTTGTGTCATTTTTATTGTTTACATGTATCTTTATAGAACATTGATTATTCTTCCTACATGAGTTTTGAATGATTCTTTCACTAAATTCTTCATGAGGATGTGATCAAGAAAAATAGATGTTGAAGATTATTTGGGTGCAAAATAGTGCAGGAACAGTAAACTCCAAGAGGAACCTAGTGCAAGGATAATGAAAGAGCCACTCTCAATCTAGAAAGCAAAGAAGTACCTGCCTCATCACCATGCATACTTTCATTATGTTTATTTACTTTGCTACTATTTCTCTTGCTCTTGTTCTAGGATCAATAGGTACATTTAATGAATGTGAGAACCAAGTCCTTTGTATCGAGATTGAGGAAGGTGTTGATCCATCCCATGACTTGAGTGGACATGGAGTGGACAAGAGCTCAAAACTTTTGGAAAGAAGTTGGAATCAAGAAAGATACCATTGTACGATATAACCTGGAAAGTAATGGGAACTTAAGGATCTTTGAATGCCCTATCTACTTTCATGTGCTAAAGGAAAAGAGTACCAAGATGGAAGCTTCAAGTAAGAAAGGTATGATTGTTGGTTATTGCGAAAATTTGAAATCTTATAGAATATATGTACTTGGACAAAGAAATATAGAGTTTAGCAGAGATATAAAATTTGATGAAGATGCAGCTCTTTAAAAATACATAGACACTCCTCCTCATGCTAATGTTGAAAGATAGGATGATGCCTTCGATGCCCAAGAATATGCCAAGCCTAATCCTGATCTTGTTGATGAACCTATGGATCCCATGGACTCCTTAGATCCTTATCCATGTGCTATAAAAATATGATTATGGTTTTGTGACACTTTAAAGGATGTTTATAAACATGTTTCTCTCTAAGGAACCTTCAGAGAAAGTAAGAAACAATGCCAGTTCTAGGAATACGTGGTAGCCATGAGAAACATTATTCAGGCTTAACCATGCACTTTTGAAGAAGTAGTGAAAGGTCAAGTGTGGAAAGATACAATGACTGAAGAATATGAGTCCAACATTCATAATGATGTATGGGAAGTGGTTCCAAGACCACAAGGTATATCTATTGTGTCTTCTAAATGGACGTATAAAATTAAACATAGTGTTGATGGAAATATTGAAAAATATAAATCTAGATTTGTGGCTAGAGGGTTATCTCAGAAAGAGGGAATAAACTATGATTAAATCTTTGCACCCATTTCTCATTATACAACTGCCTAATCTATTATGGCTCTAGTTGCTATCCAAGTTTGGTCCCTTAACCAAATGAATGAGAAGTTTGTCTTTCTGCATGGCTTCCTCAAGGAAGAAGTATTTGTGGAGAAACCGCAAGGCTTTGAAGTACATGATTGTATTCATGTGTGTAGACTGAAGTAAGCCCTCTATGGTTTGAAGCAAGCTCCAAGAGCTTTGTATGCCCACATTGATAGCTTCTTGATGAAGCTTAGTTTTAATAGAAGTAATTTTGACCCAAACCTTTACTTCAAGACTTTCCAAGGCACGCATTTTCATTTTGGTATTATATGTTTATGATTTAATTCTAATCGGTAGTGAACCTCTTATCCTTCAGTGTAAGAGGGAATTATATTATGAATTTGAAATAATCTTTTCATTTGATGCACTACTTTATGGGTTTTGAAGTATGGCAAAGACTTGGTGAGATTTTCCTTTCTCAAGGAAAACATGTTGACAAAATACTAGAATGATTTGGTATGACATAATGCAAGTCCATGAATTCTCCAATGGTAATGAATTTCAAGAAGCTATGTGGTGAAGTTGTAGGCCCTGATTTGGAAAAAACATTTGAATATTGTCAACTAATTGGGACACTGATATTCTTAGTGAGCACTAGATCGTACATATGTTTTACGGTAAATACTTTGAGCCAATATACGATTAAGCCATTACATGCACATTGATGTTGATTGGGTTCGTAGCTTTGCTGATAGAAAGAGCACTTCTAGGTGTTACTTTAGCATGGGATTTTCCATGATCTCTTAGATGAGTAGAAAGCAAAATTCTGTTGAATTGAGTACAACTGAGGCTGAGTACATTGCTGCTAGCATGTCTACCTGTGAGGTAGTATGGTTGAGGAATCTCTTTGGAGATCTATTTGAGCAAGTTCCAGACATAATAATTATGTATTGTGACAATAAGAGTGGGATTCGTATTGTAGAAAATCTTATGTTCCATGACAATTCCAAGCACATTGAGATCAAATATCACTATATCTGGGATATGGAGCAAAGAGGAGCAGTGAGGCTCCATCATATTGTGAATGTTGATCAGATAGCTGACATTCTTACCAATCCTTTACCGAAAGGAAATTTCTTGATTTTTAGAGAGTAGCTTGGACTTATGGACATGACCCTTCTGGTAGGCGGTCACAATTGATTGAGAACAGTGAGCTATCTTTTCCCGGGATTAGGAAATGATGTTGGAAATATCATGAGGGACCTCTTGTGTAGTGTATTCCACAAGAGTATGTCTCACTATGCATCTGACCCATAGTCTAGGGCATGGGAAGAGCCACCTAGCTGGCCAATAGGAGTGGTGAGACTTATGTAGGATGTAGGTGTTCCACCACTTGGCATTTAATGAGACTTGAATGTGCAAGATCCTTGTAATTTGTTGACAAGTAGATCCCCCCAAGAAGAGACGAGCCTTTGATGTGTGGGATCCTTGTCATGTGTTGACAAGTGGATCCCCCCAATCAGAAATGAGCCTTGCATGTGCAAGATCCTTGTCATGTGTTGACAAGTGAATCCCCCCAAGTAAAGATGAGACTTGGATGTGTGAGATCCTTTTCATGTGTTGACAAGTGAATCCCCCAAGTAAAGATGAGACTTGGATGTGTGAGATCCTTTTCATGTGTTGATAAATGGATCCCCCCAAGCAAAGATGAGACTTGGTTGTGTGAGATCCTTGTCATATGTTGGCAAGTGGCATTCCCCCCAAATGAATATAGGGTGATGGATGAATCTCCCTTATAATGATTTTTCTTCATTAGAGTGAGACATCATGGTTCTAGGTGGTACAAAGTAGAGATGAACAAAGATTAGCAAAGAAAGAATAGATCTTTATTGCAGAAAGAAATCCCTCCCTAGCTGAGAGGGAGTGTTGAAAATAGGTAGCTCAAGGTTGATTTTCTAAAAATAGAAAGTCTAAAAAATAGAAAGCCTAAAAATAGAAAGCCTAAAAATATAATTTCTAACAGTAGAAAATCTAAAAATAGAAAGTATCAAGTATGAATTTTCAAAAATAGTAAATCATCTTGCATCAATTGGTAATCAAGTATTGCTAATGGAAAATCCTTTTTTATCATCAATCAATCCTAGTTCAATTTTGACATAATCATCATCATCATTATTATTCTTATGCTATTATTATATTATTATTATTAAAAAGAAATTCAAGTCTCTCAATCACGAGACTCAATCATGTCATATGTAACTACCCTCAATTAATGCATATGCTACTCTCTTTCTCTCTTAATGGATTCATTCCTCTTTCTCTTTAATGCTCTTAGCAACTCTTACACTCTCTTACACAATTTATTGACTCGTTATAAAAAGATTCCTCTTACACATCTTTAATGCATAAGCTACACTCCTCTTCTTTACGGCATAAGTTACACTCTTATTTTGGCATATGTAAATCCTCCTCAAGGCATAGGAGTTACTCCTGTTAGCACCTAGATTGAACCTCAGGCTAAAGGAAGGCAATGTCAGGGTAACCATAAACCACGCTTAGCCAAGTGCCCTACTAGGCTAGGAAAGGGCTCTCTCCGTAAGGATCTCAGCCAAATTGACTCAATTTAGTAACTGATACTAGGTTTGGTATAGTAGCACAAGGTTTGATTTTATTTTGAATGGTTTTGCTGGATCAGGAGGAGCCAAACAGTTAGGGCAAGGAAATTAGGTCAAAACTGTAGGGTGTTCAATGGGGTAAGGTAGGCATAATGATCACAACCTTAGGTTTTGATGGATGGCGTGAAAATACAGCGGAGTAGCTAGGAAGAGCATGTAAACCTCATGGATTCTTCCTAAACTGAAGAAAACAAAAACTGTGAAATGTCTACCCAAAACAGAGCATAAAAGTTATGGATTTTGCCTTTCAGACTTGTATACATTCACATAAAGAGTAGGAAATGATGAAATGGAGTCAACAATACATTTTAACACATGAAAACATAATAAAAACTTAATCGAGCATCATACCACATGGATCCTAAAGAAATAACTACATTTTTTCATTAATTTCCTATTGTAACTAGTACAAAATGATGTCTATCAAAGCCTAAGCAATCCCACTGAATCCAACCCATACAATGACTGAGGAAAAGCATCATATAGACCCCAAACAACTCATCCTACACTCAAGGGGTCAAATCCATGAGAAGAGGAGCCGTTTCTGACAAGATATAAACCGCAAACAAGAAAATAGGGTGGTCAAAGTGACTCGTCCCTAACCCAAACAAATTGATACATTACACCTCATGAACTTGTTTTACTTGATGAATCTACCCTAGTAAGATATAGAAGCATCATAATTATAGTCAACTGATCAATTAAAAGGATAAAATCCTGATTTGCCAAGGTGAAAGTGAAAACTTGGACAAAACTGTGAAAAACTGGACAATTTGTCAAACGCGCGGCACCAGTGCTAAGCATGCAGCACCAATGCCAGGCACACCCTTCAATTGAATCTACACTTTTGGAGGCCTTCCCAATGTCTAAATTGGGCCCACAATAACTTATTGGAAATCTCTGCCTGTCTACTTTCCAGAAAAACTTGAATTTCTGAATTTGGATGTCATTTGCCTAGTCAAAAATCAATTCTTGCAACACTTCTCAGCACGCAGTGCCCAGGCCAAAAAGAGGGAAGAAAGGTTATTTTTTGAGGGTTTTTGGCCTTCTAACCAACCAGTTCTCCTCCAAATCCTTAGAAAAAGTATAGGGTGTATGTACTCATCACTAGAAACCCAAAAATGTTGACCTTTTCCTCATTAGATGCCCCAAAAAAGAGCGTAGCGCCATGGCTGTGCTAAAAAATTTCTGAAAATATC
Organism: Pinus taeda; assembly: GCA_000404065.3. Taxonomy (NCBI): domain Eukaryota; kingdom Viridiplantae; phylum Streptophyta; class Pinopsida; order Pinales; family Pinaceae; genus Pinus; species Pinus taeda. The sequence continues at coordinate 13,072 of APFE030689760.1, read as the reverse complement.
AGCAAGTAACTTCATGGGCCAAAATGGTCAAAGTACCCAAAAATGTGTTTTTATAGCTGATAAAAGATTGGAGGCATGTAGGGATGCCTCAGTAAGCATGTCAAGTCTCCTCTTGCTTGGTCAATTTGTCAATTTTCTCGTGAGCTCTTTTGAGCTTGCTCCTTGCCACTTGGTTTCTCCTTGCATAATACTTGGCCATCTTCATTTGCAATTCAACATATCTATTTTCTTTGTCCAAGAGGGTCTCCAAGTGTGTGTTCACTTTCTCAAGCCAATACTCTCTGTTTTCAACTATTTCCTTGACCAATTTCCCATTTAAAGTGAGTTGCTCCTCTAATTCTTCCTCCTTTTGTCTTTCAAGCTCTAAGGCCTTTTTCTTTATCCATGTTCATCATCTAGCTCTCCATAGTCTCCATAAGCCTCATCAAGCTGAAATTTGGCTTTCTCAGCTTCCCTCTTTGCCTTGATGTACTTGATTTGCATCAACTCCTACTTAACTTCTAGCTACTTGTTTTCTTGCTTATAGAAAGAGATAACATATTGGGCTCTTTGTAAATTAACCTCAAGCTCCCTGATTTTGGCATCCTTTTCTCTCAAGGCAGCTTGAAAATATTTGTTTTCCTCCTCATCGCTAGTGTCCACAAGGAGAAATTCCTTTTCAATGTCATGTTCTTCATGATGTTGTTTGACCTCTGCTTCCTCTACCATTTTCTCCTTCCCTTTAACCTGTAATGTTAATGATGAAGGAAAGGCCCCTCCCACTTTCTGTGGGGTAAACACTTGCCTCTTTTCCCTCTTATAGGTGAAAGAAAATGGCTACAAACTGTTCCTTTGTGGTATACTACTCTGACCATGCTCAGTGTGTACATCATGTCCCTCATCATCATGCTCATCATGTCCCCCATCACTGTCATCATCTCTAGTGGGTGAATGAATGGATACATGAAATGGTGATGTAAATGGTTTGGAAGTGTCCGGTGAAGAATGACCTGTTGAAGATGAGCGATAAGTAAGATGTGGTGGATGAGAAGAAGTAGATGGATGAGTGGAGGATGATGGAGGAATGTGGGGAGATGGTTGAGTAGGCGTTTCATTAAATATCTCATTAGCTATGAAGGCATCCCAAGTAATGCCTAGTTGATCTAAGTAATGGACGACTATCATTTTGATAAGAGAATGATGGAAAATACTATGCATTTGATGAGCTGGTTCCCTTTTCTGAGAAATATATGTCATCATGTCAATACTCCTGAAAAGGTAATATGGAAAATTGAGCATTCTTACCCTAGTAAAGTGCATAAGAAGCCTGATGTGGTATGAGTATAGTCAGGAAAACTTGCCATAACATGTGAAATACCTCATGATGATATTCATGAATGGCATATATTTATCCAAAAGATAAGAGAAAGGGAAAATTCTCTTCTTATCATTTTTTAACCTTGTTTTAAGATATGGCTCATAAAAATTGTGATGCAACTCTTTCTGCTTGAACCATTTCTCTCCTGCATTTGGAATCCCACTGGCCTATGATATGATGGCTAAAGATATAGTGAATGTGACCCCAACTAAAGTGACCTGGTTGTTTTTGCAAATTGAGGATGAACTGCTCGGTTAACTGCTGATGAAAATTCACTGTCTCAACCTTTTGACAAAACTCTAAACAATCCATGTGCCTGAAACATGATACTACAAGTGGTGATGCCATAAGTTCTATTGTATCAGTGGGTTAAAATATAATAATTCTCCCTCCTTTCTTGATTGGCCTCCTGGGTTGTCCTTCGCCTTCTTCTGAACTACTATATTCTGCCATGCTTTGTAGGTGAAAACTTGAGGAACTAATATAGATGCCAAGATGAGTGAAATAGTGAAGAGGTGGGGTGAAATAAAGTGAGGGTGATTGGAAGGTGAAAAAGTATGAGAAGTACTGCAATTTTGATTAATGAAATGATTTTGGAAGCACGTAAGGGAGTTCCACTAAGGTTTCAACTTTTAGAGTGCCATTTTTCTTTATTTGATGGAGAAAAAGAAATTTTGGGCCACTTACTAGTTGAATGCAGGTAGTTGAAGCCTTTTTGGCTTAGAGCAAGTGAAGGAAATGATGTTTTGGCACCCCTAGGGTTTTCCAGGCTCCTCTGGCCAAACGCACAACACCTTCTCCTAGTGCGCAACACTCTCATCAGGCGTGCCCTTCACCCTACAGGCATGCAACACCGTTAAATTTATCTCAGGATCGGGTTGGCAATTGCACCCTTAACCCTATAGGGCGCAACACCTTCTCCTTGTGCACAACACTCTCAGCAAGTGCCCCCTTCTGATTTTTTCCTCCTTCACTCAATCTCCTATTTGCCAAGGATAACTTAGAATGAAAAGGAACTAATGAACTTTGAAAAATATCTTTGAAACTTTATATAGAGGATGATTTTGATTTTTCTCATGAAAAGACCCACTTTATAATGTTTGTTTGGAACTTTTTATTTTTTTTTTCAAATCTCTGTCTAATGTTTTTCTTTCTCGGTCTCTTTTCAGGTGGATGTAGCTTTGATTGTGCTAATTTCTTCAATGGATCACTTCTTGCAGCAAGGAGACATGCTTGGGCAGCATTGGGAACAATTATTACATATAATGACTTAAATTACATCAGCAAACTAAAATACTCTGTTTTCATCTCAAAAAGATGTTTTTGGGATGAAAATTACATCAGTGAAAATGAGAACTTTATACAATAAGCATAACTTCACTATTTGTTTATTGGTCTTCCTCATATTTTTGCTACCCTTTATTTACATGTGAAACTATGCTTTTTACCTTGCAATGAACCCTAAGACATACCTAATGGAAAGACCTTGGAAATGAACCCTAAAACCTAATGGAAAGACAACTGCCTTGACACCTAAAGTAACATATTTGAAACCTCGACTGAATACAACATGGAGATGGGTCAGCAAATGTACCTCATGGGGAAGATTTGATTTTCAGAGAAGAAGACAACCATCAGTGGACCATTTTGACATGACCTAATGGAATGATCCAAAATTTTAGTATGATACACCTAAAATGAAAATGCAAACAACAGATTTGATCCCTGATGGAAGTATGCGTATACTAACACTAACAACTCCCTCATGAATTCAACCTCCTTTCTCTTCCTATATATTTGTGCCTCTCATCCTCACTTGATACACTTGTGCTTGTGAAATGAGAATTTGAACTTGAGAAAGAGAGAGTTGGAGAGTCTAAAGGAAGATTGAGAGAGAGAGAGAGAGAGATTCTTGAAGAGAAAGAGAAGTTATTGGAGAGTCAAACCAATCCAATGTTTGCATCAACTACTACAATTAGAGATATTCTTCACATTTTGGTGAACTTCTTCATTCTCTCATTGTACTTTGTATCTTTGTTGAACAATTGATTTTTAATAGAAGAAGAATATGGTTGGGTCTTCCATTATGCATATCGTTTATGTACTATCTACAATTACTTAACTTATTTTGCAACATAAAGAAGTTTTGGATTTAAGTGATTGTAACAACATAGAACATCAAAATTTCAACACAAAAACATACTATATGATCCCAAAGGAATTACATTTACATGTGTTGATACAATCATACCATTTAGCTCAAATGCAAAAGATATCACACAATGATGAACTCTTTTCTTGGTCCTTATAGCTAGCTGAACCAACCAAGATTTTGCATGCACTTCTTTATTCAAGCAACACTTATCCACCAGGTTAGGACTGATATAATTATAATTATATCCATGATCAATCAAAATGGAAACAACTTGATCATGGAGCTTACCTTCCATCTCACTAATGCATGATTGATGATCTTCCTTCCTGTTATCCACCACTGCATAAATCCAAGGAATACTCTGACCAACATGTCCAGATGTCTATGCCTCCTAATAAGTATATGTCTGAGGCCTGCCACCCTGATGTGATGGACAATATTTTTTATGATGCTCTCCACCACAAGTCTAACACCAAAAAGGATTTCTACCATGGCACTTTTTCTGCTCCTCAAGCTAAGACCCATGTCCTTTCTCAATTGCATTAAACTTCTTATAGGGCCCCAAGTTCACCTTATCACATGCATCTTGAGATATTCCTCACTTCTTAGACCATTTTCCTTTTGTCTTCTCATTACCTTTCTAATCCTACCCAAGTTCATACTTTCACTTAGACTACTCATAACAATGCTTCAACTTCACGATGACTTCCTCAAATCATTAAGCCTCATCATACTCAATCTGATCCCTAAATTCTACTAGCAGTCCAATTGATGAAACTTTGGGCATTTGTCTTCTCATCCTCAAGGTAGGGCACATACCTCAAAAAATACAAAAAGATTGGTTGTATACTCTTCGTCTATCATGGAACCCATCTCAAGATCATATAATTCCTTGGGCTTTCCATCATAATATCTCTAATATAAGTACTTCTTCCTTAAGATTATTTTAAACTCACGTCAACTTAGCTCCTCTTCCCTGATGCGTTTAAACCACATAACATCATCCCACCAGATATAGCTTTTTCCTACAAGACTGAATATATCTACATTGGCTTTCATGTTCTCTAAGTAATCATGAAATCTAAAGAATTTCTTCATCCCAAGCAACCATTCTTCTGCATATTTTGATTTCTTCACTTCCCCATCAAAAGTAGGATGCTTTTCTTTCCTAAAATCATCTGGAAAGTACCCCCTATCACTCCTCCTATAAGGATGATGGAAGTAATGATGATGATGTCTCTTAGAACCAGAGTTAGAATAAAATCGATGATTGCTAGCTTGTCTGTCAGGTGTATCCAAAAATCTACCACCTCTTACTATATCATATTTGTCCATCATGTATCTCCTTTGAGACTTGCCACCATATGCCCCATTATTCTTCTCCTCTTTTCTATCTCCATGACTATTCCCTAGTTGTCCTTGCTTCTACAAATTTGAAAGGCTATCAATAATGACTACATTAAATTCTGCTTGTTTTTCCTGAGCTCTGGCAAGTCTTTCTTGTCCCTCAATCAACCTGTCATTATCTGTTCTACAACTTCTGATCTCTTCCTTCAGACTCCTTAGTGTATCTACTAGATCAGGAGAAAAATATTCTCCTTGCAGTTGAACCGACCTTTCCTATTCCACCGATTTCATATTGGGCCTATAAGGGGAGTCATGTGAACTATAGTCTACCGCTCTGCTCTTCATCTCTAATATTCTATCTCCCGCAAAAATACCAAGTCAGGTAAACTAAATAGAAGACATAATCAAATCATACCTTAGTGTATCTCATGGGACGCTATTGCATTTTCATAAGCCAATCTAGATTAGCATGATACAAAACCATAATCATATCAATTCTTACATAAATATCATAACCATAACCATAATAATACATGCATAACAACACATTTATCCCATCCAGTCCAAGTGTTTGAACCTGGAACCTCTGATACCACTCTGTAATGCCTCCTCCCACATTTAACCATTGTTTCAATCTCTCTAAGGTAAACATGATTTGAGTGTCACTATGATATGACCCGACCTCAAAGTTACAATTATGGAAGTGGGGCCTACAAATCGGAAAAAAATTGACATTCCTTAGAGAATATAGATCACTCAGGAGCCTAACAATCATCCTAGGTGATCAATCTCTGAGTTGGAACTCTTTTTCTCTAACTTAATCTCCCAATCATACACTTGACACATTGTTCATGTGACTACGAGGCTCCAACCGCACCCATAAACCTTCCTGCACGTGGTTATGACCAAAATTTCCTAGTTCTGTGCATGCAGTTGTGAGATCTATGCCACTTTTTAGGCTAGCCTCTAGACCACTGCCAAAAAATTCTTGTAACTTTATAGAATCATGAAAATGATGATAACAATGCCAACCATTCAAAACTTGAGTAAGATCATGACCTAGACATGCCTAATACATGATATACATTTCATCAAACATATGATAAACATAGAAGCTACAAGTCATGAATGCATATCTGATCATAAACTTTTGAACTACATCAGAGAATTATCAAGAAGTTCCAATGCCTTCTCAAGGTAGCTGCAACAACACTTGTTATCCCATGAATACATCAATCATTTAATCACTTGTCAAATCATGAAAAAGAGCCATAAATGGAGCACATCATAGAACCATGCATATAAATAGAATAAAAACCATGACAAATCTGCCATAAGATCGCATATTAAATAATACATGAGATCACAAATAACAATAGGAAAAATAACTCATATTAACATATGAAAATTCCAACCAAGTCAGGGACTTCCACGTGTCACCCGACCATAGATTGGACTAAACCAAATTTCTCTTTCAACCAATCACCCCTGTGCCTGATATTCCAAGCGTGGATGTGGGATCATATGGGTTAAACAAAAATAGAACCAACCAAGGCTTCCAAGGGACAAACCACCTCAACCCTCAACCATAGTGATTTCCCCTAACAAATCCAGAAATCACTAACACAAAAACAAGATTGGATGTCCAAATTTCTTCACCACATCTAGAGGAATTTTCCTGTCTCCACCCACCCATCAAGAGTTCCAAGAGAAATCCCATATCCACCCTTGACCCTTGGGAATTTTCTGAGACCACCTCACCAAGATCCAAAGTATACCGTTCATCTAGGCCTTAAACCAACACAAGGCACCCACAACACCATGGCTATCTAGGAAATGGTAAGGCAAGGTTGAAATCACTGTCAATCCAGGAAAATATCATGCCAATGAAAACAAAATAACTAAAGAATGACACTCAAGTACCATGCATCCAAAAACCAACAAGGAAACCACACATGCAACCTGTTACCTACAAAATATCCTTGTTGTAGCTATTGATCCAACCTTCTTTTTCAATGTCCTCCAATTCCTTGCTTTGTTTGCTTTCTCCAAATCCAAGTGAATACTAGAATGCTCCAAGAATGATCTAAGTATGCAAGAGTATGAGATAATGAAAAAGAGATCAACTCAAAATTGTCAAAAGATAGTAACTAATTCTTTGATTCCTTTTTATCATTGATGTCTCATATTTATTTTCCTTCTTTTTCCTATAATTTCCCTTGCATGCATATTTGTGTCTCTTCATCTTCCTTTTCTCCTACTTTCCTTTATTTTCATAATTAAATATCAATTATGACCTCTTTGCCTTTGTCAAATTCCATTGCCATTAATAAACCACAAATGATGCCCACAATAATATTTTCCCAACATTCAACTTGGAATATGTGTCCCATGACCTTGGTCTTATTTTATTACATGGAAAATCAACCAAGGGTTGTTACACATTAACAAGGAATATTTTCAAGATTGAAATTTATCTTAAAGTTTAGAAATCTTGGTGAATCTTAATAGCCCTTAATATACAAATTATAAAATGTTTTGAAATATTTTTGTAAAAAAATTCAAACTTCTAATTATTTTATATAGTCTATATAAAATTATAGCAAATTTTATGATAAAACTATTTTACGCTATAAAATTTGGATGAATCATTTTCATCAAAAAAAAAAAAAAAATTGGTGAATCCTTTTTTTGGAAAAGACATGGAAAATTAGCTCATCTATGAATATTAGCCCCTAAAAGTTTCCTTGACCAGTATCTTGTTGGAGGAATTTAGGCAAAGCCCAAGATCAAACTTATTGGTTTCCACTATAACATCAATAGTATATCCAACAACCCATAAGCTACCTATACCAAGAATTTATGACTTAGCAAGAGCTTGAGCCTCCATAAGGGTAGGGGAGCTTACTCCTTAAGCCTTATCACAACGGGCCAAAGATACCCCCCGTAAGATTTGAAATTGGGTGGAGTGGATAACATCTCATTGTACCAACCACTCATTTGTCCCATGAAATGATATCAAATATTATTTTCATAACTAACAAAGAGAATTAGAGTTAAGATTAAGTCATTTACTTAAAAATTCTTTTTCATACATCCACGCATACGCATTACCATTGCATCAACAAAATACAACACAAAATTCAACCAACCAACCTTGTTGACTTTAACATATATAGCCATATGTACTTGCAACCGCCACCATGGGTTAAAAATCTCTAAATAGTGATATGTTAAAATAGTGAGGTGGACGGTTTTTCTAAATTCTTGTGATATGTTGAAATAGTGAGGAGGATGTCTTTTCTAAATTCTTCCAATGTAATTAGTGGCTTTATACAGGTACTTTCCTTCAATATAATTTTATTGATAACAACTCATACTTTTATGAACCCCTTTCTATCATAAAATAATAATAATATTTTGGTCTATAAATATGTTTAGCAAGCCCTTTATTCTACAAGCCATGGATAGAACAACTATATAGTTCCAAGATATATGTATAACAAATTACTCATTTATTGTTTAATTTACAGTAATTTAAAAGAAAAAATCAGAATAACTGATTTAACGATTATGGATCCAAGAATTTTGCATAAATTTCATAATATATATAACAAACAATTTTAAATTGAAATGTCATGAATTTTAACCAATTTTCTAGTCAAAAATTACTCATTTATTGTTTAATTTACAGTAATTTAAAAGAAAAAATCAGAATAACTGATCTAACGATTATGGATCCAATCATTTTGCATAAATTTCATAATATACATAACAAACAATTTTAAATTGAAATGTCATGAATTTTAACCAACTTTGTAGTCACTGGTCATCAACCAGGGTTGCTTATACATATTCTGACAAAATTTACCTCTCAGATTCAGGTTATTCTGACAAAATTTACCTATCAGATCCAAGGTCCTTAAATTCCCTTGGTTTTCTTGCTTGGACTATTGGTTTATGTAATGAAAGAAGAAAAAATAAGTTGAATCATTCTCAGAATTACAGGGTAAAGATCCCATAAATGAAATTTGATTATTCAACCACTCTAGTCCACAATTGTATATTAAACGATTCAGAGACAAATAAAACCTTATATGTTATTTATTTTTTAATAAAAAATCTCGAGGTGAGTTAAATTGGTTCACATTTTTTTTCCTTTTTTAAAGATCTACTTTCATCAAAATTTATGTAGAAAGTTCACTATGTATGAGTGTTATAGACATTTTTGGGCACTTCAACCCCAATCACAAATGTCCATAAACTGAGGGCTCTTAAGTACCTAAAAGGGTTGCTTCACTGCCTAAAGGAACAAGGTCAACTGATTACATCATCTCCCAGAAGTTCTCCACTGAAAACTGCTCATAAATGGTCAAAACTGGACCATACTGAAAGCTCCATGCAGAGTGTGCGATGCATATCACCTTCCCAATGTACAGGGTGTGATGCATATTGTTTTTCTCCTCTGTAGGGTGCGATGGTCGGGAATGGACAAATGGCAGAGACCAAAATGCGAGGTGGAAGATCATGGAATCTTCTAGAAGCTTCCCCTCTGACACTTGCCACTCCATTTTCGACCAGGGATGAGTAAGAGATCTTCATTCTCCAAGTGAAAGCAGGAACTATCAGAGAGAAGACACTAATCAAGATCCCAAAAGATGACTCACCTCTCTGTAATCATCTATATATGGATCCCTCATCACAGAGATCCAGAGGCTGGAATTTCGTAATCTATAGAGAAGTGCTGTCAGTATTCTTGTGTACATTCACAATGTTGGGTGATTTTGCTTTGCTTGAGGTGAAAGAAGGGCTTCTTAGCTGGAGGATGATGTTGGGTCAGATCTGCTCATGGTTGTAATCCTCTTGCTACTTTTATCTAAATAAAGCTATTCTTGTTTCCTTCCATATCTTGGTGTATTCATTTATACGTGCTTGTATATGGTTAATGTACATCTGATCCTACATTATTTGTGAATTTAGATCCTTGTTTCTTTCATAGTAGTATGTTGTTGTGATTCTACAGGTCCATTTTGAAGCTGAGCAGACAAAGAGCGAGCAGCAAAACTCTAACAAGAAGGAGAGGGAATCGAGCGCAAGACTCAGGTTGGCCCTCCTGGTTCTCCTCTCATCTATTTTCGGGTAGACTTTGATTGTTTGTTTCTAAGATAGCCACACATCTTAGTGGGAATAGCAGCATCCGTGTGGACACTATTCCTGTATAACACATAGGTGGTGCAACCACCTCACTAGCCATAGGAAGCATAGTCTCAACGCTCCAGGCAGTTGAAAGAGAGCATGAGACTATAAAAGAGTCTATTTGGGAGTTGCGCGATAAGGGAGGTGCGCGCAAAATCAACATGTCACAAGGTTTGCACCCACACATAGAAGGTTGCGCTACTACATGGGTAGTCTAGGAAGTGATCGTTTGTGCCATTGTTCATGATGGGATTTCTGGTTTGAGGCCAAATGGAGCAGGTGACGGACACTTAACACAATATTTATGGGAAAGATTTTGGAAAATCTACCGCCAAGAAAGCATTCATGGCCTAGAATTGGGGGGAGCGGTCGAATTTGAATTCAAAAAGTGCTATAAGACTCCAGGGGTTAGCCAGGAGACAACACTTGTTCACTTGAGACTTGAGCAGTTGAATAGAGCATAGTGTGTTGAGCGTCAAGCGATATACGAACCCCTAAGTTTGGAAAAAGCTACATACAGTTCAAACGAGATGGCAGCTACCAGGAGAGGTTTGGGATTTGAAGAAGGAACCTCTGGTGAGATCACAAAGAACCCCATGGTACCTGGCGTTCCCGAAGGTACGGGGGTTGCACTAGAAATTTAGAAATCACCTCCGATGCTGAGACTAAAAAAATATAAGCAGGCAGTGTGACTAGTCCACATGTCACAGTTCGGTAAGCTCTCAATGGAAGAAAAGGGCAAGGCTATCACCATTGAGATAGATGAAGAGGAAGAGGACCTACAGGCTCTGATTGTTGAGGTAGAGGAAGAAAAGGACATGGAAGAGGATATCCAGCATGTATGCTCTGTAGTGAAATTTCTCGAGTAAAACAAAGATACCAAAGGAAAAATAAGATACCAAAGGATTTGGATGCCACAAAGAGCACACTCCAGATCTGGCTCCTCCCTGATGGAATTGTGTTTGAGGTCTCACACCTAGGACGTGTGCCCACAATGAAGTTCAAATATTGGGACCTCGAGGACAATGAGAAGTTCCCACGCTTAGAGACGTAGAACCTCATGAAGCAAAGCACGGAGGGGTTGGTATTAACATTAGAGCTACGAAAATGGCTATGCAGTGTGGAGAAGGCTAGATTGCTTCATCTACTATGGATACCACACTTTCACTATCCGCCCATCATAATTTTTGTCATCAAGTTCGTTCTTTCCTTGGTGCATGATGGGTACTTATGGCTGGAGGAGCCTATTTCCATCACGGCAGCTCTCATCCATAGAATTTCTCTACTTCCCTGTAAGGGAGAGGACCCTGCGATGATATCATGAAAAAGCAAGAATTTGGCTCTCGCAGAAGCCATGAAGAAAAAATATAAGCTCGAAAAGAAAAGGAGGGGTTACACCATCAACAGTATCAAGGAAAAAGGGGTGTGTGTAGCCACCCAACACCTGGCTGGGAAGGTAATGATAAAATGCCAAGGTGATGAAGTACTAGCACCGATAGTTGCATTGGCCAAACAATGCATAGAAGGGGTCCAATTCAACTGGGCCAAGTTCCTCTACGAGTAATTCTTGATCAACTGCAAGGAAGCCCAGGAGCAGGGTAAGACCTTCCACTATGCATCGCTGCTCTTGTCCATTTTGTTGGTAGCAGGAGAACTGCCAGAGGACAGTTAGTTCTCGAGCATTGAGTGTGACATACCAGAGGCCACGAAGTATGTGTCGCTCTAGGCTACCAAGGATGCGAAGCAGATTCATGATACAAAGATCTTCTGGGTGCTAATGGAGGTGAGCATCTACATGTGGATCAATAGGAGGCTATGCCTATCACCCACAGTGCATAACAACCAGCAGAGTTTCACAACCTTCAAAGTAGATATGCACAATATCTACATCAGGGCATGAAAATATTTGACATAGCATTGGACCAAGCACCCATTCATCGCCACTGATGATGCAATATTTACAGTGTTGGAGACATGGCCTCCCGAGTGGCATGCCCCAGATTTAGCAGAATTAGAAAGGGCGGTAGGATAGAAAAGAAAGGAGGAGGCCAAATTGTGCATCACACAGTTGGCCAAGAAGAGGCACAACGAAAAAGCGCCAGTATAGGTAAGGGCAGTCTGCGAGGCAGCACAGGCAGCTATCAAGAAAACAAAGGTTGTCGAAGCAACAACAACAACATAGAAAATAGGGCCACAACAACACAGGCAAAGGAGGGCCAGGAATTGTCTATAGGAGAGGAGGTAGACAAGATAGACCTTGCAGAAGAGGCATGGACCCAAGCACAAATTCCACCCAACTCAAAAAGCCACGTGTCACAGAGAAATCGAGTCCACAGAAAAAGGTCAAGGCCTCCAAATTGGCCATCAACCCAATCACGTTAACAGAAGGTGACCTCTACAAAATCGCTGAGACAGTTTGCAATGTCACCAAGGAAGTGCTCCAAGAAGTCATGTCAGAGTAGCAGATTGTGTTGAGGGCCGTAAGGGTGCAGCTACAGGAACTATAGGTGCGGCCCCCATAGGAAGGAACTATAGCCACCTACAATGCAACAAGCACATTAGCAACATAACAGATGCTACATGCAAGGATGGCCAATACCATAATGCTACCAAAAGAAGCACTAGCAATAGAGAATGAGATCGACAAAGCCACTGTTGGGAGGATCAAGCGACTTGGCCTTAACTTGGTTTCCCTTCTGTTAGACACACTGTACCAACTGCAAGATGCAGTAACCGCAGAACTTCACACTAGGGAGGGCTATGGGATACAAGTGCTAAGTGAGAAAAAGATCAACATCAAATAGCTCAGCCTGCAACCTGACGAAATGGTGTCACAAAACCAACAGTTAATATAGAAAATTGATGAAGCGTGTTGAAATGTCCTAGAGTTTTCCATCACCGCGGACTTTCCAACACAGGTGCGGATCCATTGTTTGGCAAGCAGATCAGGGAAAATTTTAAGAACCCCCCCTAAATTTATAAATATAATAAATGGGCGAATCTCCATGGTATATAGG
>APFE030689758.1:66758-143558 GCA_000404065.3 Pinus taeda | reverse complement strand
CATGAAGTGTTCGCTTGAGAGGGAGCTACACTTGCATGTAGAGAGGAGCTATTAGTTCCTAAGGATGAGCTTCAGGACATGGATCAGCCACATGAAGAGGTTCATGGAGTGGAAGAGACCACTCAAGCAGCGCCAACCATCCGAGGGCGAAAGCGCTTGACAGAAGCTGAGCGATTGGCTCAAGATGCAGAGAAACTTGTAGGACCACCTATAACCTAACGTAGACAGAGACAGTCACCTGATCGGTACACTGGATACATGGTTCTTATGAGCAAGTGTGTTGTGACTAAGCCATTCTCTTTCGAGGAAGCTGTGGAGGATCCTGCATGGGTAGACGCCATGGTGGAAGAGTATGATTCTATTGTCAAAAACAGTGCATGGGAGATTGTTCCTAGACTGGAAGGGAAATCAGTGGTGGGTTTGAGATGGATCTACAAAGTTAAGCAAGCATCTGATGGGAGTGTGGAGAAGTACAAGGCAAGATTTGTTGCCCGAGGCTTTTCACAGATAGAGGGGATTGATTATGAGGAGGCCTTTGCACCTGTCGCAAGGTATTCTTCCATACGGACGATTCTTGCTCTCTCAGCGCAGATGGGATGGCATATCCATTAGATGGATGTGAAGAGTGTGTTTCTTCCTGGAGGTTGGAGGAAGGAGGATGCCACTTCGGGAGAAGAAGTGGATGCCACTGTTTATTGACAGTTGGTGGGGTCGCTGATGTATTTGGTCAATACACGACCTGATATATGCAATGTAGTTAACCAGCTTTCACAAGCTATGGTTAAGCCTACCAAGCTCTTCTGGAAGGCAGGCAAGCATGTCTTGTGCTACTTGAGAGGCACATCGAGATATGGTTTGTGGTACAGACAGGAGGATTAGGTGAAGCTATGTGGCTTCACGGATGCAGATTGGGCAGGGAGCCCAACGGACAGAAGGAGCACATCAGGAGGGGTCTTCAGTATTGGATCGATAACAGTTTCTTGGTACAGCAGGAAACAGAGATCCATGGCACTCAGTTCAGCAGAGGCCGAGTATATCGCAGCAAGTTTGGCTGCATGCAAGGCTATATGGATGAGGAAGATCCTAGTTGGTTTGTTCGGTTCTCATTTGGATCCTACTGTGATTTACTGTGATAACTAGAGTTGCATTAAACTCTCAGCTAATCCTGTATTTCATCATAGATCTAAACATATTGACATCAGGTACCATCATATCAGAGATTGTGTGCAGCGGAGGATCATGTTACTTTCGTACATTCCAACGGAGGATCAGGATGCTGATATTCTGACGAAAGCTCTCACCAAGAGCAAATTCGAGTACCACCGAGGCAGGGTAGGGGTTGCTGATAATCCATATCTTGTCGAGAGGGAGTGTTGAGATTGCAACAAGATGATGGAGCTTAGTGAAAAGAGTCGCCTTCACTAAGTTGGCCCGCAGGCTATTTTTGGCGCAAGTCTATTTTTAGACTATGTCTATTTTTAGACATATGGATCATGTCTATGGATTGCAGGTTGTTGTTTATGGATGATTGATCAAGTTGGAAAATAGATGGACTTCTATTTTTGATGAAAGTGTGAGTGATCACAGTGTGAGTGATCAAGTCTATTTTTAGACTGGCTGTCAAAAATAGAAAAGTCAAATATTATTATCTCACAATAATATTTGGACTATAAACTTAATCTTATTCTCTTGGAGCACTTCAGTTTGAGCTACAAAGGTGGCACATGCAGCTGTCAGAAGGAAATACGCTTTTCTTATGAGTCAGTTGAGTTGTTGCATGCATGACTTCAGTTAGAACTCAATCAGTTGAGTTTGGTGGAGTTGATTGTGGAGTTGATGGAGTTGTGTTCAGTTTAGCTTTGTTAAACTGGTTGTATTTAGTCTAAAGACTAGAGATGAGTTGGGTGAATTAGTTATTAATTAATTCACAAGTTATTAACTCATAATACAACTAATGAATACATCAGTTAACTCAGTTGCATGTCAGTGCATGTTCAGTTCAACAGGGACAGGTGGTAGGGAATCAGATTGCTATCAGTTGTGACTATAGTTGTGCACCAGATCTTGCACAATCAAGGGATTGAGTATGCCAATGAGTTTGCCCACGTATTTGCCCACATTTTAGCTTATGCTCACGTCCACAAAGAGCGAGTGACTATTTTGCAGGTGAAAAACGAGTTTGGTGAGCCATTCTCATCAGTTCTTGAGCAGGTATTGAGCAGTGGAGGCAGGCAAGCAGTGGAAAAGATTTGGAGATCAGATCTGAGTTGTATTGTGTGTAACAGAGGTGGAGATACTTGTGAGAAGTATTATGTTGTGTAATGTTACATGACTCAATCATTAATATACAGATAGTTGGGGTTTTTAGCGAGATGCTTTCGTCGGGATACATACTGTGTTAATGTGTGAATGCTCTTGATGTTTTATTGTTATTGATGCTGCTATATTGATGATCAACGTAGAGGAGCTTATGTATGGTGTATGTTTTCCGCAATAGTACATGATCAGGATAATCTTTGTTGAATATGTGTTAAATTATTCAAAAATTTCTACATGGTATCAAAGCTGGTTGATTTGTAGAAAAAGTTCTACAGGATATCAAAGCGAGGATTGATCATCGGATCTATTATTCAGAAAGTGTTTACATTTTATTTCTTCAGGCGGAGTCTGTAATCGGGCCAGGTAGCCTTTGGATTCATCCTTCTTTTGGAAGGTGAGATATCTGGTGAATGCCCATACAGTTGATCTCTGTACGAGAAATACTTTGTTCCACGAATTTTAGATCGAAAGCAGTTGAGTTTTTTTGAGCTGGTGGAATGGTGCTCAAGGATAAAACTCAGAAACATTAAGTGTGAGAATGGTGACAGTATTCCCAAGTATCTCACGAAGTTCACTCAGTGTCGAGATGAGCTGGGAAGTGTGGGGGTTACTGTCGATGATGACGACTTCGTGAGCTTGGCTCTCCTTGGTCTTCCGAAGAGTTGGCATTCCTATCAGGACTCTGTCAATGGTTGAGAGAAGTTGCCAGGATGGGAAAGACTATGGTCAGATCTTGTGCAGGAGGAGATCAGGCGGAGCACCAGAGACAGTTCTTCATCTATGCATGATGAGGAGAACTATGCCTTAGCGAGTAAGGTGAAGAAGGGAAAGGGTAAGGTTTCTCTTTCCGAATCCAGTTCTTCCAATGATGGGAAGAAGGTTGACAAGTCGAAGGTGAGATGCTTTCGTTGTCATGAGTTGGGCCATTATGCTACTAATTGCCCAAAGAAGAAGTCCAAGAAGGGATCCGAGGAGGGATCTGAAGGTGAGGCACTTGCTTCACAGTTTGAGTTGGATTTCACACTCTTCGCATGCATGGTTTCATCCATGATGGGAAGTGGGTTGGTTTCTTGACAGTGGAGCTTCTTTCCACATGAACGGTGACAAAAGTTTGTTCAGTACTTTGGAGGAGAAAGATCTCCAGATACTCATAGGGATGGTAATGATGAGAAATATAGTGTCTCAGGTGTAGGCACGGTTATTTTTCAGAGGGAGCATGGAGCTCACCTTACCTTGACCGATGTCAAGTATGTACCAGGACTGAAGAGAAACTTGGTGTCAATCACGATGCTGGAAGATAGAGGCTATGATGTAGTCTTCAGTAAGGGAAAGGTTTTCCTTAGACACATCATCACTAAACAGGTGAAGCAGATTGGTTCACGGGTCAAGAACCTGTATGCTCTTGAGGTTCAAGATGCATGCAAAGCCTTGAGCAGCAAGGCAACTGACGGAGACTTGGTGGTTGAGAGGGAGGGTATATTACCTCTCAAAATGCAGAGCCAGAAGAAGTCTCAGACAATTGTGGAGGAGCCACGATTGGTGCAGCAGCTTCAGGAGGTTGTGGAGCAGCCACAACAAGGGAAGCTGAGAGGAGATTGAGTAGAGACATCTACTCATGCAGAGACCTCTAATAGGGGGAAACTTTGAACCAGGTGGGCTGAGGGATCACATGCATCCATACCTTCAGGTAGGAGGTGGGGCGATATAGATTGATAGTTCCAAGGAGGAGGGGCAGGATCCTTGAGGTACCCAACCTCTTGGATGAGACATTGCTACGGGAGCCCCGATGTGGAGTAGCAGGAACTGACTAATTGGGTAGAGATAGATGCGGATGGAGCGGCAGAGAGAGCGACAGTGCGGGGAATCCCAGGACAGTGCATAGCATGCAAGCTGCAGCAATGCGAGAGGCACAAGTGTTTTGCACAGAGAGGTGTGCAATGGTGCGAGATGCATGAAGATGTTGCGGTAGCGCAGATGTCAGAGAGGGAGCACTTGTCAGCAGCAGGTAGAGCTTCAGCATCAGAGTATGTTCCTAGCCCAATAGATTGGTCAGTTGGGAGTTTTTTTTGTTCCAAGTGTTGTTGGAGGAAAGTGGACCGGGCAGATGTGTTGCATGCAGAACATTCTAGAGTTACAGGATTGGGTTTGAGAGGAAGCCTTTCTTGTTGAGAGGGAGTGTTGAAAAGCGTGCAACAAGAAATGCTTGTTGAGAATGCAACAAGATGATGGAGCTTAGTGGAAAGGAGTCGCCTTCACTAAGTGGGCCCGCAGGCTATTTTTTGGCGCAAGTCTATTTTTAGACTATGTCTATTTTTAGACATATGGATCATGTCTATGGATTGCAGGTTGCTGTTTATGGATGATTGATCAAGTTGGGAAAAATAGATGAACTTCTATTTTTAGATCACAGCGGAGTGACTGCTCAGTCTAAATATAGAACAGTCAAATATTATTAGCTCATAATAATATTTAGACTATAAACTTTGTCTTATTCTCTTGGATCACTTCAGGATGAGCTACGGATGTGGTACATGCAGATCCCAGAAGGAAATACGTGGTTACCTATGGGATGACTAATATTTGCATGCAGGACTTCAGTTAGAACTCAAGTGAGTTGAGTTTAGTGGACTGGAGGTGCAGTTGATGGAGTTGTGTTCTGTTTAGCTTTGTTAAACTGGTTGTATTTAGTCTAACTGGCAAATAGACTAGAGATGAGTTGGGTGAATTAGTTATTAATTAATTCACAAGTTATTAACTCATAATACAACTAACGAATACGTCAGTTAACTCAGTTGCATGTCAGTGCATGTTCAGTTCAGCAGGGACAGGTGTTAGAGAATCAGATTGCTATCAGTTGTGACTATAGTTGTGCATCAGATCTTGCACAATCAATGGATTGAGTATGCCAATGAGTTTGCTCACGTATTTTCCCACATTGTAGCTTGTGCTCACGTGATTTAGCCAAGCAAAGACGTGGTTGCCTTGGAATTATCATCAATTCTCATGCACGTATTGAGCAGGGGAGGCAGGCAAGCAGTGGAAGAGATTTGGAGATCAGATCTGAGCTGTATTGTGTGTAACAGAGGTGGAGATACTTGTGAGAAGTATTATGCTGTGTAATGTTACATGACTCAATCATTAATATACAGATAGTTGGGGTTTTTAGCGAGATGCTTTCCCCGGGATACATACTGTGTTAATGTGTGAATGCTCTTGATGTTTTATTGTTATTGATGCTGCTATATTGATGATCAACGTAGAGGAGCTTATGTATTGTGTATGTTTTCCGCAATAGTACATGATCAGGATAATCTCCATTGAATATGTGTTAAATTATTCAAAATTTCTACACTATCCTCAAGGGAATGGCCTAGTAGAATCAAACAACAAAAACCTCATTTATATCATCAAGAAAAACTTGCTTTCCCACCATAGGAATTGGCACAACGCCCTCAGTAACACCCTATGGGCTGACAGGGTCACTCCCAAAACATCAATCAGCGTGTCTCCCTACTTCCTAGTTTATGGTTAGAAGCCATTCTGGGACCAAACCTGTACCTACCTAACCTCGAACTAGCTCAAGAGTTGCAAGGCTCCCCATGTCTTGCCATTCAAATTTGAATCAATGCCTTGGTAAGATTGAAGGAGGACATATTTAATACTAAAGAAAAAATTTCCATCCATTAAGCACGAATCAAGAGATGGTTTGACAAAAGATCCGTAGAGTCCCACAAGTTTGATGTCAGTGATCTAATGCTTAAGTGGGATCGGGTCCACAAGGACAAGGGTAAGCACACAAAGTTCCAAGCCTTATGGATAGGCCCTTTCCAAATCATAGAAAAAATTGGCCATCACACCTTCAAATTGAAAACCCTTGGAGGATGAGTGGAACCCCTCTCGATGAATGATCATGACCTTAGTGTTATTTCACCTAGCAACCCCAAAGTTGCTAGCTGCACCTTGTACTATAGTTTCCTTTCGTTTTCCTTAGATAGACATCGTTTTTCATCAGTATTTATTTTTGTTTGTTGTGCTTGTTATCTTTTTAAATAAATTCAAGATGGAAGTAAGAGGTTGGAACATCACTGCATATTCGCTCCTGTGGATACTCTCCAGAACCATTTATTGGCCAAGACTTAATTCACGACAAAAAATCTAGTAGGCCGGATTGGTGATAATGGGGATCTCAATGGCACACGGTCTTTGCTCCTACTCACGTTGGTCTAACCCAACTGCTGACATGGCTGAAAATTCCTAAATTGTACTAACCCATCTGTGGTTTCTGGAATGAACGGGAAACTGAAGAAACCAGTCATGAGCATCATATATCTCAAGAAAGCAATAAGGTATCTGAAAAACTAGAAACAACCTCTTTGCAAGTAAAATAAGTCGGGAACCCTCATCCACCCGGGCTTTAAGCCATCACCAAATAAGTGCGTATATGCACAAATAAATAAGTGCCAATCAGAACCGCCATCCATTTCATAATAAGGGCTAAAGGACCGAGAAAGGATTCTTGCACAAAGAGGTAAGGCAACAACTCCATTGGGGTACTAACCAGGCTCGCTTGCAGCGAAGAAACATTCATGATTTCTAGGTAGTGACTTTGTCGAGGTACTATTTAGGTTTGCTAGTAGTGAAGCAACACTAGACTACCATGACCACTATACCGAGATAAAATTAAATGCTCATAGTGTAGTTTCAGCTCCCCCTTTCTTTCCCAAGATGACGGGAGGTGATACTCAATCTCATATGTAAATCCCATGTCATGCAAGCTAAGACAGCCGACCAAGTTTGAAGTGGAAGCCTGGATACCATCTATGGGAACCACAACTCCATGAGGACACTTAATTGAAGTCTCCTTAAGCTAGGCCTGAAGGCACCAGAGAATCTGGAGTCTCCCTAGGAATCACCAATTGTTGTAGTTGCTGCAACAACCCGTCCCAAAATTCTGGGAACTCTGAAATTTTCGGAGCCCCTATACTGGGCGGAGCCACCAACTCCGCTAGGTTCTATTTAAGAGCTCAACAATCTCAAAGAACCTAAGGAAGAGTCTAAATTTTTTCTAAGTAAATCCAAGTCACTACTTCCAGCCCTAGTCAATTGGTCGTGGAGTCCAACTGCGACTAAGCTTAAGCCTTGTGACTATCACAACTTATGTGACTCAAAGATTGCAAAGGTCGCATAGTCTCATTTCCCTCCACGTACTTCCTTGTGACCCTTGTGATCTTGTGACCAGATAATTACCATAGGTCATGAGGTCATTCCATCCTCATGCAAAAATTGATGTGACTATGCGACCTTTATGAATTTGTGACCTGCTAGGTTGTATGGTCACATAGGTCACATGGTCGTACCTTTGTCTCCCATCCATGGACACAACCATGTGACCATTGCAACCTTGCAACTTACCTAGTCACATGGTCAAGTAGGTCGCAAGTTCGCACGAGAGTCCCATGCAACCTCACATGTGCGACCAAAACTATATAAATAATTTGTCGCAACCTCATTTTGTAACTACTCCCTAAGTCACACGAAGATCAAGGAAATCCTCTGACTTGGGTTCGCGTGAGTCTCTCTCCAAGTAAGTAACCGTTCACCTTCCAGCAATCATGATTTTCTTCCAAGTGTCATTGTCTACATTCCCCGACCTTTGGCATCCCTTACCCTAGGGTTTTAGATATTTTACTTCGTTTTTCTTCATCATTTGCCCAGAACAGTTACCTTGGCTACTCTCCTTGCTTGGTCTCGGACATCATCCTTTGCATCAACATAGACCCCCCATTTTTACCAATAGGTATAAACTTACTCACCTAAGGGGGACCCTAACCTCCTAAGGCCATTTCTATATCTTCCCTGATCCTCGTTTAGCCCAAGTCACGCGTTTTTAAGCCGCAATATTGCGACCTCGAGATCTCACAACCCCATCGAGTTGCAACGTGTGACCAATCTCGTTAGCTTGCGACTTTGTGACCCTAGGTGAGTAGTGAACTTGTGACTTGTCCTCCCTGTGACTCACCTTTCACCTACTGTAGCCTCTTGTTTTCGCAAGTTTTATTTGATTTTCATGTCGTCTCTCTCATCGTGGGACTGTCATTTTGACATGCTAGGTGATGTAGATCTAGATTGCATTTCCATTTCTTCCTTTGAAGATGATATGGCTCCCCCTATTGATAAAGCTAGTTAGAGGGCCTCGGGAAGCGAGTCGTGGGAGGCCGACCCAAAATAGGAGCCACCTATCTTCGAGGACACTACCTGTAACATCAGCAAAACCATAAGGCTCTCTCAGTATAGCATTTTCAAACAGTTTACAAAGCTGGACATCCTGAAGACACAAGAGGATTTTCAAGTGTACCTCCATGTCAAAAGATTGAGGTTACACAAAGTAGCAGCACACCCCAATCTTCCCTTGCTTGAAAACCATTGAATGGATCTTGCAATGCACAAACATAGAGTCTTGGATGATTAGGGGTCACGATGGGGTAGCCATAGCCGCTATCTCCTAGGAAGACATCATTGCCTACTACAGACTCCATGAGAAACAGGACGTCTTCAATACTAGGTGGCTCGCTAGGTTCTCAACTCCAACAAATGACATCCTCAGGGAATGCTAGCAAGACCCTCCAAAGTACTGGGTCAGGACAGATCAAGCTTACAGATAAAGGCATTACGAAAGGTCTATCACTTAATTGCTGCAATAATGTGCTGGTTGTATGGAAAGATAGACTATGACATTTTCTATGGCACCTAAGTTCCCCTCATGTACGTCGTTGCCACCCAAGTGACCATTTTTAATTGGGCAAACATCTTGTGCTCATCCTTGAAAACAAACATAACGGCTGCTAGCCTCCTATAATGAGAGCAACCTCCAGAATTATATATGTCATTATACCTCCTTGGTGATGTTTGCTTGAGATGCTACTTTGAAAACTGGAGCTGCAACTGGGACTCATCCATAGCCAACCCCATGCATAGCCATTATAAAGTTTTTTGGGACAAAAGTTACAAAGGCCATTGTACCAACTACTATTTGGGGAGGAACCACCATGCATGTCTAAGAGGGCTATGAAGACACTCATTAAGGTAGCACATTGGTTCCCCATTGAAGAAGGAATGTTCAATAGCGTGTTCGGTACCCATAAGCCTCCACATGCCCTAACTAAGTTTGCCACATATAAGGCGCTCCTGCGAGAGGTCTACTATTAGATGACAAAAGGGTTTTCAAAGATATTGAAAAAAGGAAAAAATAAACCCTGGCCCACTTTCCCTCTCACCATCAAGGCGTACATGGTATAAAATTTAAAATAGGTAGAGGTAGAGGCCAAGGAGCTGAAGGGAAGCCATTTTGTAATGCTCAACTACCGAACTTATGATCTAGAGAAAGTAGTGGCTACCCATTGCAAGAAGGAAAATTTCAGTCGGTCATATTCACATACCCAAAATGACATTGAAGACGAGGTTAGAAACTAGTATAACGCTACAAGAAAACTCAACCCAAGCAAGCAACAGGCTGCAGAGGATGAGCCCTAAGATGATTCCTAGGAAGACATGAACCTCAAAAAAAGAGCTTACACCAAAAAGAAAAAGAAGCATGAAGCATCAACGGGAACTAGGGAAGCTGAGTAGCATAAATGGAAAAAGGTTGAAGACCCCGTGAGCGACAGCGAGGAGGAGGATGCAACACTGGAAAAAAAGAAATGCCAGCTTGGCAAGAAAGAAGCAAGAAGTCAAGAGGCAAAGGGAGCTGAAGAACAAACAAATTCCAGATTCCAGCAACCAAAGACAAAGCGAGAAAATGAGAAGGTAGGAAGAGAAAGAAAAGGAGAAACAGTTGTTGGAAAAGCAATGGGAAGAAGAAAGGAGAGCCCAAGAAGAGGCAAAGAAGAGAAAGGAGGAAGAGGAGAGAAAAAAATTGGAAGAGGAAGAGTAGAAATATGGGAAGAAGAAGCTGAGGAGAGAAGGTAGGAAGAGAACAGGAGGTTGGAGCAAGAGCTGAAGAACATGGAAGATGAACTAGAGAGGCAATGGGCATTAGTAGAGGAAAAAAAAGGCAATGGGAAGAAGAGCTTAGGAGGAATAAGGACAACGAAGTCGGGGAGAGTGAACGAGGGGAGACCAGCAAAATAGCTGATCCAGGCATGGGACAAAATGAGCTTCCTCCATTAGACGTACCCCCTACTACTCCCCTCACCGGAAAACATCTTCCACTCCAAGAGCTGCGTGTCTCGGAGGATCAAGACTAGGAGTTCCTAGATCTCACTAGACTCACTTTTGATGAAATAAACCTCAAGATCATACAAGGAAGGAATATGTATTGCAGCAAGAACCCAACCGAGCCTCTGTCAGAGACCATGACCAAAGATATCATGCCTAACATCACAACAAACTCTCAAATGATCACCTCGGCCGGGACGGCTTTCGCTACCGCCACGGAACACAATGTGGCCAGGGTGAGCGAACAAATTGCTGATTTTCAAAACATGCTTTATGCATCCGAATAAAGGGCCACCATGGCATAATAGGAGAAGAAGAAGATGGAGGAAGAGAACATGACACTCTGAGTAATACAAACAAGCACAGTAGAGTTCCAAGCATCCGTTGAGGTGGAAACAAAGACTCTTGGGGAAGCCATGGCAGTAGTTTATGAGGATATGTCTAAAGTACACCACATGGTAGCCCCCATTGTGGCGATGCAGGGTCACACAAAAGAAAGAGTATCCATGCTTAAAGAGTCTATGACTGCCTTGGATAGGATACACAAATAGTCCATTAATTACCCTTGGGCCCCGGTGGTGGTCCCTAAGAAAGATTGGATCACCATGCAAAATACTAAGTTCTAGCTCCGCATCAAAGTTCATTCCAAAGACAAATTATCTAAAGATCTGGAAAGGGTACTGGCATACTATAGGCATTTCTTCTAGTTTGGAATTAGTGATCCAATTACAGGGAGTTCCCTTGATAGGAGAAGTCAGGCAGGTCAGGAAGCAAGATGATATCACCAAGAAAGTATAGGCATTCATATAGACGTTTAAACAAGCAACCCGTACGAAGGACATGCCGATTGCCAAAGAAAACATCACGCATTATTTGGTAGAACCAGTGAGGCTCTACACCAAAATGGTAACCTTGAATAATCAGCTACATGCCAAATGGAATACTCTCATTCCAGAATCCCTCAAGTGCCTACACCAACATGACGAAGACCAGCCAAAGATCACTGCCATTGCAGCAAAATACAACCTGTGGTGCATGTATTTGAGGGAACAGCTTAGGCTTGATGTTCCAGAACTTGCCATTATTAAATTAGTGAATTATATTGATAGTAATTTTGTGATTTTTTGTCTACAATAGCATAGAACACCTTATAAATATGAAAGGTCATGGAGAATGCTAAATGTCATGTTGTGAATATGAAAGGTCATGAGGTAGTCCAAGAGTCAAGGGTAGGCCAAGAGTCACTCTTACTCTATAAATATACCCTCATGCCTCATTTGTAAAGGGAATTTTTGAGGAGGACCCTTTTGGAGATATACATTGCTTGATAGAATTTATGTCCTTTTAATATATGCAAGGAGTGATTGTAAGACTCTACTATTGGATTCTTTAAATGTTTCATGTGCTAATGCCATGAGTATTTGGATGGATCAGTTGTTCCTGAAAGCTATTTGATTTGTGATCTTCTCACATGTTGTCTCATACTCCAAACTTTATGTTGCTTCATATGAATGGTATTTGTTTCACTAAGTCTATACTCGTGTTGGTGAACTATTTCTTTGGTGTTGGTATAATTTTTTTTTACTGCACAGTTATGTATGTTCATAAATGTTTGATCGTTGTGAACTGATTTACAATTGTTAAGAATTTTATCTTAGAATACATGAGTCTTATCTAAAGCTTGCGAATAGTAACTTTACATGAGGTTTATGTTGTTTATGGTTTGGCTATTCATGGTGTATGCGACATAGGATATTTGTCAATTATTTCCTTGTATTTATTTGAGGTTGATGCTTTCAATTAAGTCTACATTTCACCTTTGTCCAAAGCAAACTCTACAAAACTAAATGGCAGCCAAGACTATATATCGGAAGGGATCCCAATCACAAATGGTGCAAGTTCTAGTTGGGAACCTACATCGGGGAGATCCCCTTGACTGTTGGTAGAAGATTCCATCTCGTCAACATGATCATAATAAGATTTGTAGGAGGAAATATTATGGTTGCGATAAGGGGCTAGACAAATATGTTTCAAACCAGAGGAGACTTTGGGTTGGGCACAACATTATTTTTCCAATGCCTTCGTTGGGTTCCCAAGCTGCAAAAAAGTAAGGTTATCTATGAGGCCATGGAAAAAAAGTGCCAAGGTGTGCCAGGGAATGCTAGGAAGTACTAACACATGCTAGACAGTTCCAAGGCATGTTAGGCATGCCAAGACATGCCATGTTCTAAGGCTTGTGAGGATGTGTCAAGTGCCAGGGTGTGGCGTGAACACATGCTGGGTAGTGTTAGGACAATGTGCCATGGAAACACAAGGGAGCATTAGTTTCAAATTGATGGAAATGAAGTGTCAGTGAGTTCTAAGTGTGCTAAGGAGGGAGTGACAAGATATGGTAAACAATTACAAGGAATGCTAGAATGTTAGGGAAGCATAGCAAGATGTGCCAAGGTGGGCCAACGTGTGGAGAGTGTTAGGGAGTTTCAGGGAAACACAAGGGAGCACTAGGTCAAAATGCATGGAAATGAATGAATAAGAGTGAGTGACAAGAAGTGTCAATGAGTTCCAAGAGTTCTAAGGAGGGAGTGACATGGTATGATAGCTAGTGCTATGTCATGCTAGTGTGTCAGAGCGTCATGTGGCCAAGATGCTCTAGGTGCCAGGCTGTACAAACATGTGCTAGGAAATGTTAGGGACCATTAGGGAAACACAAGGGAGCACTAGGTCAAAATAATGCATCCAAATGAATGATTAACAGTTTGTGACAGGAAGTGTCAGTGGATTCTAAGTGTGCTAAGGAGGTAGCGACAAGGTATGGTAGGTAGTGTTAAGGCATTCTAGAGGCCAAGGAAACATGCCAAGATGTGTCAGGTTTTAGGGTGTGCCAATGCATGCTAGGGAGTGTTATGGAGTGAGAGAAAAACAAAAGGGACCACTAGTTTAAAATGCATGGAAACGAATGAATAGAGTGTGTGACATGGAGTGTCAGCAATTTCTAGGTATGTTAAGGAGGGAGTGACAAGGTATGCTAGGTACTGTCAAGGCATGCTAGAGTGCAAGGGCATGTTAGGGAGTGTTGAAGCATGACAAGGAATCTAGGGGATGCTAACACATGCCACATAGTCCCAAGGGATTCTTAGACATTCTAGGCGTTATGGAATGTCAAGACGTTATGGCCATGGTTGGACATGAGCCTTGACTTGGTAACTTGCTAAGTGGGATGAGTTAAGATTGAAAATGAGTAGCCTAAGATGATATATAGGCCCTTCATAGGTAAACAAGGCATAGTCTAGTTGTAGTAGCTATAACTTGGTCAAGTTGTTGTAGTTGATGCAGAACTTGGTTGGGTTCCCAAGTCTAAAAAAAATAAGGGTAGTCGTGAGGGCATGATAGCTAAGGAGTGGCAGGACATGCCAAGGAATGAAAAGGTGTGCTAACACATTCCATACAATGTCAATGCATGTTCAGGAGTTTTTTGGAGTGTCAGGGCATCATAAGGGAGAAATAGGTCAAAGTGCATCGAAACAAACGAATAAGAGTGTCTGTCAGGGAGTGTTAGTGAATTCCAGGTGTCCCAAGGATAGAGTGTGTTAGGATAATTTCAAAATAGGTATTTCATTAGGCAAGCCTACGATTGTGATAAGGGGATGGAAAAAGAATTTTCATAAAAGGGAGACTTTGGGCTAGGCACAACACTATTTTTTCAATGACTTGGTTGGGTTACCAAGACGCAAAAATTGTAAGGCTATTAATGATAGGGCATGACAACTAGGGAGTTACAAGGTGTGCAAGGAATGCCAAGAAGTGCTAACACATGCTAGATAGTTTCAAGGCATCTTAGGCATGCCAAGATATGCCAAGTGCTAAGATGTGCTAGGTGCTAGGGTGTGGCGCTAAAACATGTTAGGGAGTGTCAGGGAAGCACAAGCGATCAATAGTTTCAATTGCATGGAAATGAATGAATAAGAGTGCATGATAGGGAGTGTTAGCAAGTTCTAGATGTTCTAATGAGGGGGTTACAAGGTATGATAGGCAGTTCCAAGGCATGATAGAGTGCTAGGAAATCATGCCAAGATGTTCCAAGTGTCAGGGTGTACCAATGTGTGTAGTGTTAGGGAGTGCTAGGGAAACACAAGGGAGAACTACATCATAATGCATGGAAATGAATGAATAAGAGGGTATGACAGGGACTATCAGTGAGTTCCAAGTGTGCTAAGTAGTAGCGGTAAGGAATGCTTGGAAGTGTTAAGGAATGTTGGAGTGTGAGGGTGGCATGCAGGCAAGATGTGTCATTGCATGTAATGAAGTGTTTGTAGGTTTTAAGCCCGTATAGAAATTACCTGCATACGAATTCTAAATCACAGAAAAATAAACAATGCGAGAGCATAACACATAAAAACACACATGCACAGAGATTTTCCCCTGGATCCCAAAACCGGGACTACCAGCTTGATTTTTCATTATGTTCCTTTCAATGTTACAATACATATTTATACATGACGAAGCATCCAATACCATGGACTGAAAAAACCATCACGTCTAATACCATGGACCAAAAAACCATCGATCCAATACCATGGACCGAAAACCATCACATCCAAAAAAACATGTGTGAAAATCATGCACAAAACCATAGGTGGGTCCACCCAACATAACATAGGGTCCAAAACAAAAATTTTCCGGGGCGCTGCCCCAGACCCCATAAAGTGGGGTTACGGGTACCCCTCAAACCCCCTTTTAACTATGTGGAAAGAATATAACACAACCCAACAAAGGGATCGCAAAAAGAACACATGCAAGATAAGACATATGGAGAAGAAACAATGAAGGTAATTAAATATGGTAAAGCTCCAGTTGATGAAGGTACAAGATCCACATCTTCACAGGATGATTGTAAGAGGGAATTTGATGAAAGTGAAAATCCAAAGAAGAATGTTGCAACTCCAAAGAACAAGACCAAAGCAATCAAGAACAAAGGACCACAACAAACTACAATACTGCCTCCAAAGAAGAATAAAAAATCTTCCAGGTATGTTCGTTTATTTAATGGTTATTGTTTTTTATGCTATAACTATGGGCATATGTCCAAGGATTGTAAAGTTATTGACATGAACAACTATCAAGGACCATCACATCCGAATGAACCATTTGGGTACAAACATTTACTTTATGGTTATTGATTTTTATGTGCTAACTATGGACATATGGCTAGGTATTGTGAAGTTTTTGATAGGTATAACAATTATCTGCAAAACCCTATAAGAAAGTTTGTAGGATCACGAGATAGGTTCCACGATAATTTTCTTAGAAGATAATATGTGCTAGATGGGCCAAACATTGAATGTTTCAAATGTCATAACTATGGCCATAGAGCTCGCAGTTTCATATATCAGATGGAATCGCCTATGGACAACATTGAATGTTTCAAGTGTCATAACTATGGGCACATGGCTCGGGATTGCAGGAATAAGAAGGTTTGGAAAAGGAAATAGGTACAGGAAGACAAAGCAGATAACAAGGTTTCAAAAATTATGCTTTCAGGATTTGTAAAAGCAAAAGGTCATGAGGAATTGGCGGTTGCTTCAGATAATGACTCAAGTCAAGTGGCCTGTTAGGTGACTCACTATTTTGAACAATCTGGATTGTTGAAACCTTAATGTTTGTACAAGAGGAGTCTATGTAGTAGTATATGGCACAAGTCTATGGTTGACAGGAAGGTAGTTTGAACAAGATGGCAATTTCATTACAGGTTCATGGGGAGAAAAACAGTTGAAGGATTACAGGGTACCAGGAACAAGGCAAGATTAGTCTGCAAAGGATACGCACAGGTTGAAGGAATCAATTTTGAAGAAACATTTTCTCCCATTGCCAGAATGGAAGCTATCAAGATGTTTCTCGTTGATGCTTGCTCGAGAAAAATCAAGGTCTACCAAATAGATGTTAAGTTAGCTTTTCGAAATGGTGAATTGGAGGAAGAAGTTTACATTGAACAACCTGAAGGTTTTCTACTCTCTGACAAAGAAGACTACATTTGTAGATTAAAGAAGCATCTATATGGTCTCAAGCAAGCTCATAGGGCTTGGTATGATCGTCTTTATAGATATCTACATCAACTAGGATTCAAGAAAGGAAGTGTTGACAACAATCTTTATGTGAAAGTGGATCGAGATAACCTAACAATTATCAAAGTATATGTGGATGATATAATATTTGGAAGCAATGATGACAGGTTAAGTAAAGACTTTTCCATAAAAATGCAAAGTGAGTTTGAAATTTCTATGATTGACGAACTGACATACTTTTTAGGGCTTTAGATTTCTCAGCGGGATAAAGGAATATTCATATATCAAACCAAGTACATTAAAGAAATGCTCAAGTGATCTGGAATTGATCTAAGACAATTAAATAAGGTATTACAGACTCATGTGCATGAATGTGCCTATTTTATTTTATGCAATGGATCAATACGATTGTGAAATACACAGGCAATGAAGCAGTTAAAGAAAACATAACAGGCAAACATATGAACACAACAAGTTTAACAAGGAGTTCATCCAATACTCTTGGGCTACGTCTCCCGGTCCAGCGTTCAGTGGTGGCCTCTCTATTATGTTTTCAAAGAAAAGTTTTTACAATAGTGAGCTCAATTTGAGTCTCACATAACAGATATAAATCAACAACTGTACTTGGTTCCCCCAAGTCTCTGGAGTACATAGACTCTCCTTACTGACTCTCGACCTCTATTGGTCACAGTAGTATGAGCCCAATCCGAGATTCATACATGATATGCATTACATAGGAGTGCGCTTGACCCTCTCAAGCCTTCTCTGGAGCACACAGACTCTTTGACTCTCTCTGTCTCTATCTTGAATCTAGCTCGATGCTGCCTTTGCTTCTGCAGGTCAGCTCGGCTTCTTCTCTCTATTATCTGCTCTTAGCTTTCTGCCCTCTGCTTTCTCTGTCAGTTTGTGGCTTTAAAGCCAATCTGCTTTCTAACTGTTCATTTCTGCATCCCAGCTTTCTGGTTCCCCTGCCTCTGTCCATTCGAATCCCTCTGTCCTGCGTAATCAATCACTGTATAATGCCTCACAGGGAGGTGGCCACATATTTCCTAACAAGTGTGTCAGTTCTCTTGGACATGTTTGAAATGACCGTTTTTTTTCCGTTAACTCCAAGAATGCTCATGAAACATGACCTTCTACCAACACATCGTCCACATCGGACTTCAAATCCTATACAACTTTGCCTGTTAACCTCGTCAAATCTGATCATCCATCGGAACGCGTCTCCGTCGTTGATCTGGAGCCTCCAAATCCTACGGTCATCGTCCATACCGGGGGGATAAGTAACTTGATGTTTCCCATCCGATGTGAATGGTTTTCTGTCTCTTTCGCTGGACGTGTGGAAACCATTGTATGGCATCGGGTGGGACTCAGTTGAAACTGCTTACCGCTCGAAGCCCTTCTGATATCCTTTCGATTTTTGTGGGACCTCGCTTTTGACGAAAATGGAACGATATCCTTTACATTTTATGATTTTTCAGGTCCGGGTGCTTGCGGGATTTCCTTCTTTGAGGGGTTTGCCCTACGATATGCGATTAGAAACTTGTCGCTAATCACATATTAGAAACTATCCCTGTTTCTCGAAATGGCCTCTGGATTTTCTAGTTTGTGATAGTGCGTTACCATGGGCCGGTGGTCTACGCGCTTGACCGACGGTCCTCGTTTCTCTGCGCTGATCATAAATTGCAACTGTTACGAGGATATCTCCGATAAGCTTGATCTTTATAAGACTTTTAATCTTTGGCATGATTTTTAAAGAGTTCATGAAAACTTAGAGTGTTTTAGGATCCAATTTGGATCACGGCCTCCCACTGAAAAAGCTTTTGGACCACCAAAAGTTGGTTTTTAAGCATCAATCAAGTGAGAATATAGTTTCATCGCTTGCCCAATTTCTATCCGTCTTGTACTACTTGGTTTTGAACCTTTGAGTCTAATCCTAAGGTACTCAACATCCCCTCTGCATGTAGTTATCACCTTCTTGTCCAGAACTGTATCTTCCTGCAATTCATTGAGATATTCAGGCAACAAATCATCAATAGAAGGCAATTGACTCTGCTCTTCGGGATCTTCAATTAATGAAGGTTCAAATAGTCTCAAGCTTTCTGCATTAACTACTGAATAGATGTGCATGTAAGCTGACAAATTAAGGCGAAAAGCATTCTCACCGATTTTCTCAAGTATCTTGAAAGGTCCATACCTTATTGGCTTCAACTTCTTACCTTCACCTTGTATTCTATCTTTGTTGATATACAGCCAGACTTGATCACCAACTTGGAAACTATGCTCAATCTGATGCTTATCATGCCTTGCCTTGTACTTGGCTTGGCTCTTTTCCAACTATTCCTGTACTTCCTGGTGAATTTCTTAGAGTTGTTCAATGAAATTGGTTGTCTTGTCCACATCACTGTGTCCATCAACCACTATGTCTTTATCAAAGACAAAATCCAATGGATACCTTGGTGTGAAACCAAAACAGGTCTCAAAAGGAGATCTCTGTGTAGAAGAATGTTTAGCCCGGTTGTAAGCATGTTGCACGTAACACAAATGTTCATCCCAAAGCTTGGGATGCTTGCTGCAATAGCCTTTGAGCAACTGGATCACTGTCCTGTTGACCACCTCTGTTTGGCCATCTGTTTGTGGATGAAAGGTTGTGCTCTTCTTTAGTCTGGTGTCCATCAATTCCCACAGACTTGACCAAAATTTCCCAACAAATCGGGAATCTCGATCAGATACAATGGAAGCGGGTAATCCAAAATGAACCCATACATCCTGAAAGAACAAATTTGTTGTTTGTTCAGCTGTAATCGGTTTGTTACAAGGTATTAAAATACACGTTTTGCTGAACCTATCCACAATAACATATAGATAGTCATGACCTTTTCTAGATTTAGGCAGTCCCCCAACAAAGTCCATGGAAACACTTTCCCAAGGATGAGAAGGAACTGGTAGTGGAGTGTACAAGCCTAGTTTTCCATTACTGGGCTTGCTTGTACTACACATGGTACACCCTCTTACATATCTAGAAACTGTTTCATTCATTTTTTCCCAATAACAAAATCTTTGCAGTTGTGCAACTGTTTTACTTACACCAAAATGACCTGATATCAGGGAAGTATGTGCCTCCCGTTATGTTAATTCTCTCAGTTTGTGGGATGCATAGCTTTCCCAGATAATACAAGAGTCGGTCCTTAATATAGTAATCCAATTCTTCTACCTTTTTGCCATCACTTAAAGCTGCATATACATCTTTAAAGTCTATATCTTGAGCATACTGTTCAATGCAGCTTCCATGCAATACTGAGTTATGCTTAAGTATAGTGGATACACTTATGATTGGTCTGGACAACATATCTGCAACTTTATTGTGTATGCCCTTTTTATATCTGATGAAAAGATGAAATTGTTGTAGAAAACCCATCCACCTATAGTGTATTGATTGCTGCAGCTTAGTTTGTGAGTGTAAATATTGAAGTGGTTGACGATTAGTATGTATAACTATCTCTTTGCCCATTAGATAATGTTTCCACTTTTTCACACTCTATACTAATGCATACAATTATTTATCATATGTGGGATAATTAACTACTGCAGAATTAAATGTCTCAGAATGATAACATATGGGTTTATCGTGCTACCTCAACAGTGCTCCCATGGCATAGTCACTGGAATCCGTTTCAATCTCAAAGGGTCTTTGAAGATCGGGCAGTGCTAGTACTGGTGTTGTACTAATCTTTTCTTTCAAGGTGTCAAAGGATTTCTGTTGTTTGCCTCCCCACTGAAACACCTTGTTCAATCCTGTTAAAGCATGTCAGGGAGCTGCAATCAAGGAAAAGTTAGAAATAAACTTTCTCCAAAACTGTGTTGCTCCTGGGAAGCTTCTAACTTCTATAACAGATTTGGGTCTAGGCTAGTTTACAATGACTACAACCTTAGAGGGATCTATCTTCAATTCACCACCCCCTACAATATGACCCAAATAATTCAAAGATGTTTTGCCAAATTCACATTTTGATAACTTAACATAAAGATTTTTTCTTTTCAAAACATCTAGAGTCTGCTTTACATGCTTCAAATGTTCTTCCCATGTTTTACTAAATATAAGAATGTCATCTTAGATATACAATGAAAAAATCATCAATAAAAGGCCTGAGTACATCATTCATTACTCTCATGAAAGTAGCAGGAGCATTAGTTAAGCCAAAGGCATAACTAACCACTCATACAATCCCTGCTTTGTTTTGAAAGCAGTCTTCCAAGCATCTTGCTCTGCAACTCTATCCTGATGGTAGCCACTATGCAAGTCCAACCTGGAAAAGTAAACAAATTCTTTCAATTGATCTAATAGATCATTTTTTTGGAAATAATACTGAGAGGGGGGTAGTCAGTATTATCAAGTCAATTATTTTTCATTTCACACCCAGATCATATACGCTACTTCAGTTAGTGAAAACCACGTATATACGCAACTACAGATAAGGAAAATAGCGTATACCATGCAGACTTATAATTTAATTTATTCTACAGATGTTGATCATTAATATGTGCATCAGAACCATATAGACAATAACCAAGAACAATAAAATAGAGCAGAAGACAATCACACACAAGAACACAAGATATAAGGTGGAAACCCAATGTGGGTGAAAACCACCTGCTACAATTCGTCTCTATCTTCTTTTAATTAGAAACTTCTTTTTACAATGTTTCTGTATTGGTGCAGACTTATACCAATACGCAGGCTTCTACTTGCAGAAGGCTACAACCTTCTCTCATTCTCCAGCTTCTCCTAGAAGGGAGCTACAACCCCCTTAGATCTTGTATTAGCTGAGGTACTAGTACGTAGGTGATGACCTACAGAAGGCTACAACCTTCTCTTTCTTTGAGGGACCTTGTTTCATAAATTTTCATACTGGATCCATGAATAACATTAATCAAACATCAAGAATTTCTGCATTAAACAATCTCCTTTTCACCAAACAAAACTGAATCAAATAGTCACTTCTCTGACAGTTGTACCCAGAACTCAATAATAGTAACCACACACCAATTCTGAATCTAGAACACTGCAGCAATAAACAGAAGCATCTTGAACATATTTCAAGAGATGTACGCTACTTCAATATTCATAAACCTTCATGCATACGCTTCTGTGTTAAGACCAACTTGCGTATACGCTGTTTTGATTTGCTGAAACAGTGTATATACGCACCTTTGATGAGACGAACCTACGTATAGATCTATAAAATATAATTCACTCTTTCAAATATTTAGACATTAGTTATACCCAGATTATCAGATTCATAGATCAAGCGTGCGCCAAATATAACAGATCAAAAATCACTTCAAAGATTGTACTTATTCAAGAATTGAGATTTTGACCCATCAATAGAACTTATCCTTCTCCTTGCGCTTAGGTTCCTCCTTCATTCAGATCCAGCTATGCACCATAAACCAATCACTGGTATTCCAGATCTAGCTCTACATTAGATATTCAATTATTTAGATGATTATTTTGCCTAATGATCTCCTTCCTCTTTTATAGTCTTAGGTCTTTCACAATACCACGGTCCAAAACCATAACACATCAATACCATGGACCCAATACTTGGGATCAACACTTCGGACGAGATACCATGGTCCAAAACCATAGGTTAAAATACCAAGGACTAAATACCACGGACCAAAAATAAGGTCTCACACATGTATGCGCTTTTCCTTGCATGAAAGTGTGTGTATACACATACGCGTCTTTTGAACGTCTAACCCGCGTGTATACGCGGCTTGGTCAAGGTGATCCTGCGTATATCTCTTTTCCTTCATTCTGAGAACCTGAACTATGATCTATCACCATAGTGAGTTGCCATCAAGGACAACACCTGTGCCATAGCGCCAAACCTGTGCCATAATGCCAACAATCTCCCCCTTTGGACTTGATGGCAACCCCAAGATCCTCAAATTCATTCTCCCCCTTTTATCATCAAGGGAAAAGGGTTATGCTCCCCCCGAGTACATGCTGAAATCTCTGCTCTGTTGTGCTGAACATACTCCCCCTGACTGTAGGCAAGATTTGCAAAAATATGCTCTTCAAGAATAACCATGACCTATAAATCATAAATGACCTTCCTATCACCAAAAGACTCTATACATACATCCATCTCCCTAGCAAGTGGGGATGATCCACCCAACCAAGTGGGGATACACCAGAAGTTTACATATGACAACCAAATACATTACATCATTCATCCCAGGCATAGTGGGGAAAGCAAAATAGGTCGTTACATGACCTTGACATACATGACATAGAGATGAAATATCTAGAGCAAGACTATGAAAGTCACTAATAACTAATATCAACAACATCTATCAATCACTATTCAGATCAGTAACCATGTTCTCCTTCTGTTCTCCCTCTGCACTTGTTCCACCTGAAACCAACAACAGCTGTGTACTTGAACCAATAGCTTCTAAGATAATGTGAACAATGCACTATTAGAAGTTTATCTACTCCCCCTGAACCTGTGCCAGATGGTCTTTGTCATACCCATTTCAGACTCTTTTCAACCAGAGTATGTCCCCACTGATTTCCTTCAAACCAACATATACGCGACTGTATCTGTATAAACCGGTGTATGTACGCGGATCCTCCTTATGAAACTCGCGTACAACAACTTTTCTTTGAAACAGACAGGTTTCAACAGCAAGATGATGCATCAACTACTCCCAGCTTCTGTCTAAGGTATTCAAATGTTTCCCTGGGCAGTGGTTTGGTGAGTATATCAACAACTTGTTCCTTAGAGGGAACATACTCCAACTTGA
Organism: Pinus taeda; assembly: GCA_000404065.3. NCBI lineage: Eukaryota > Viridiplantae > Streptophyta > Pinopsida > Pinales > Pinaceae > Pinus > Pinus taeda. The sequence goes on along the minus strand of APFE030689758.1, from coordinate 120,150 downwards.
ACTTTTGTTCAAGCACTTGTTCCCGAAGAAAATGATATTTTATAGGTGTGTGCTTGGCCTTTGAATGCATGACTGGATTCTTTGAAATGTTGATTGCACTTGTATTATCACATAAGATGGAGATAGGTGGAATACAAGTGATTTGAAAATCTTGCAAAGTTTGCATCATCCAAAGGAGTTGTGTGCAACAAGATGCAGCAGCCACATATTTTGCTTCAGTTGTAGATAATGCAATTGAACTCTGTTTCTTGTTGAACCAAGATACTAATCTGGAACCCATAAAGAATGCACTACCACTAGTGCTTTTTGTTGGCATTATGGCACAAGTTTGGAGCTATGGCATAGGTGTTGTCCTTGATGGCAACTCCCTTTGGTAACAGATCTCAGTTCAGGCACTCAGAGAGAAGAAAAATACATATACGCAGGTTCATCTAAACAAAGACGCGTATACACATGGGTTATACGTTGAAAAAGAGCGTATACGTTGGGGATCATACTTTTGGTCCATGGTAGTTAGTCCTTGGGATTTGAACCTATGTTTTGGACCATGACGTCTCGTCAGATGTGTTGATCCCTAGTTTTGAGTTCATGGTATTGAAATGTTATGGTTTTGGACCATGGTATTGAGGAAGGCCTAAGACTATAAAAGAGGAAGGAGATCATGTGGCAAAGGATCATATGCATTATTGAATATCTGATAAAGTGCTAGAGCTGGTATATTGGTAATTAGGTTGTGATGCAGATCTGGATCTGAATGAAGGAGGAACCTTAGCGCGAAAGAAGGATAAGATCTATTCATGGTCATAATATTTAAGCTTGAATGATAGTATCTTTATATGATTTTGATCTGCTAGATGTGGCGCTTGCTTGATCTATAAGTCTGATAATCTGGGTTAATTAGTGATTGAATATCTGAAAGTGTGAATTATCCTTTATAGATCTGTACGCATGTTCAGTGAAGCGAAGGCGTGTATACACGCAGGTTCAGTGAAGTCATAACGCATATACGCAGGTTGTTTCATATGCAGATGTGTATGCACGAATGTTTCAGGATGATAAAGTAGTGTATATGTTTTAAACTGTGATCTTGCTGCTTCTGTTTATTGCTGTTGTGTTCTAGTTCTGTTTTGGTGTGTGGTTACTGGTACTGTGTTTTGGGTGCAGCTGTCAGAGAAATATCTACTTGATTCAGATCTAATTGGTGAAAAGTGATTGGTTGATGGAGAAGTTCTTAATAGTTGATTGATGGATCCAGTCTGAAAATTTATGAAACGTGGTCCCTAGAAGAAAGAGAAGGTTGTAGCCTTCTGTAGGCCAGCACCTACGTACTAGTATCTTGGCTAGTGCAAGAGCTAAAGGGGGGTTATAGCTCCCTTCCAGGAGAAGCTGGAAAATGAGAGAGAGTTGTAGCTCTCTGCAAGTTGCAGCCTGCGTACTGGTAAAGGACTGCACCAGTACATTGTAAACATAAGTTTCTAATTAAAGAAAGATAGAGACGAATTGCAGTAGGTGGTTTTCACCCACATTGGGTTTCCACCTTATATCTTGTGTTCTTGTGTGTGATTGTCTTTTTGCTCTGCTTTACTGTCTCTGGTCACTGGTTATTTGATTATGCATCACAGATTAACGATCATCATCAGAAAGTTAAAGTAAATTAAAAGTTTGCTTTGTATACGCGGTTTTCCTTTTGAATAGTTGCGTATATACGCGGGTTTAATTAACTGAAGTAGCATATACAATTTGGTTTTAGAAAAGGAATAATTGATCTGATAATACTGATTCACCCCTGCTCAGTATTATTTCCAACAATTGGTATGAGAGCAGGTCCTTCTGAAAAAGATTGATCGCTTGAAGGAAGATCTTTCATCATGAGCAACTACGAGAGGGAAGCATCAATTAGGCCACTGGTTTTTGATGGGACAAACTTTGTATACTGGAAGGTAAGAGTTACTGCCTATCTTCAATCTATGGGTACTGAAGTCTGGGATATCATAGATACAGGGTATACTTTTCCAGCATCGACTCCCACAGATTCGGCTGAGAAGAAGAAATATGAAACAAATGCAAAGGTGGTCAATACTCTATTGGGATGTCTATCACAATCTGAATTTGTCAAAGTCATGCAGTATAAATCTGATAAGGAAATATGGCACAAGATTGTTCTGAGCTATGAAGGAGATGATCAGGTAAAATGAGCAAAACTTCAAACCCTCAAAATTCAGCATGAAAATCTCAGAATGTACAATGATGAAAGTGTGGCTAACTATTTTCTTCATGTAGATGAGATTGTTAATTTTATGAAAAAATTGGGTGAAGAAGTAAAGGAAGCTATTGTAGTTGAAAAAGTTCTAAGATCTTTGTCCCCTAGGTTTGAATCTAAAGTTTCTGCAATAGAAGAAAAGGATAATCTTCAAAACCTTAAAATGTCACAGCTGCATGGAATTCTAACTGCTTATGAGATTAGGAAGGAAGACCATCAGATAGGAGAGAAGCTGCCCTCAAAGCATCTGGCAAAGGAGACTAATATGAGTCTGGACACATATAAGAAGAAGAAGAAGAATCAAATTTTGTCAAAAATCTTCAACGGGGCACTGGACGATTCCGAAGTAAGTTTCCATTCAAATGCTTTGCTTGTGGAAGAGTAGGACACTATGCTACCAAATGTCCTCACAAGGATAAGATTGACAAGGGATAGGAACCTGTTAGAAGGTACAAGAAACAGAATGCAAATAAGAAAAGCTATTACACTCATGAAGATAGTGACGGACTATCAAATAGCGATGAAGATGAACGAGGTAATCACTATAAAATTTTAATGGCTTTTGAAGATGAGGATTACATGGATGCCATAGATATGGATGGCCTTTATGAAGAAATTTCTAGACTCAAAAGATGTTTAGAAGAAAGGAATAAGATCATTGATACTCTACAAACTCAACTTGATGAAAAAGAAAAATCTCTTGAGAAGTTAGAATGTGAAATTGTTGGCCTTAGAAAAGAAATTGAGAAAACAAAGGCCTTAATCTTAAATTTGTTAAAGGATCTGAAACTCTGGATGAGATTATCAGTGTGTGGCGTTCCCCTCTAATCAAGACAGGTCTGGGGTATAATGGTGAAACATCTCAAGCTTCCACCTCCAAAAGTTATCTTGATGCAGCAAAAAGGAGTGAGCATAGACCTAATAGAAATCATCAGGTCAATTAGGGATAGTCTTCCACGAGAACAAACAAAGACTATCAAGAAAATCGGGGGCATTCTACCTTAAGGACAAACAGATGCTACAACCAGGCACAGGTAAAATCCTCCCAATTTTCTTCAAGAATGGATGTCAGTAGAAACTAAAATCGGTTGGATGATAGTCGCAGGAATTTATTCAATGGCCAATGTTTTTCTTGCCATAACTTTGGTCACAAAGCAGCTCAATATGTTGCCTGTAAGACAATCATGACTAGAGAATCTCAAAAGCAAAGAAGTATGCCTCCAATCACGAAGAGGACCTATAACCACTTTTCCGCCCTTGAAAGTGAAATTGAATGTTCTATTCGTAATAATTTTGGTCATGAAGATTCTGAATGCAGGAGCAGGTTTTGGAAGGCAACTCAGAAGGAACAAACCTCAAGTGCCAAAACATGGAGAATGAAGGAAGCGTAACCAGAAATATGTGGGATAGCTTTATATGCAGAAGGATAGGAAAATCAATGGTACATCGACAGTGGATGTTCGAAGCATATGATAGGTGATAAAGGAAAAATTGAATCATATACTGCTTTAGAAAAGGGAAAGAAAGTTTCTTTTGGAAATGATACTCCGGCAGCGATAAAAGGAAAAGGCATTGCTCAGTTGAAAGAGGATGTCAAAGCTGGAAATGTTGTATATGTTGATGGCTTGAAGCATAATCTATTGAGTGTCAGTCAGATGTGCGATAATGGAGCCGAGGTGATATTTCGATCAGATGGGTGTATTGTTCGTGATCTTGATATAGGAGAAACATTTATCAAAGGCAAAAGAACTCCAAATAATCTATACATATTTGAAGAAGGAGAACAACAATGTTATTTGAGCAAGAATGATGAACATTGGTTATGGCACTGGAGGTTGGGGCATCTAAGATTTTCACAAATAAGGAAAGCATGCAAGTATCAGGCAGTTCGTGGTCTTCCAGACATTAAAATTCCAGACAACACCATATGAAAATCATGTCAGTTTGGGAAGCAAACCAGAACTAACTTCCCTGAGAAGGAAGGATCAGCCAGCAGGCCTCTTGAGCTAGTTCATACAGATGTATGTGGTTCATTCAGGAAAAGGTCGCCTCGAGGAGAAGAATACCTTATATTATTCATCGATGACTTCTCCAGGATGGTTTGGTTAGGACTTATGAAGCACAAGGACGAAGCATTCGAAAAATTCCAATCCTTCAAAGCCTTGGTTGAAAATGAATCAGATTACAAAATTAAGTGCCTCAGGTCCGACAGAGGTGGGGAGTTTACCTCAAATGAATTTTTCAATTTCTTTGAAGAACATGGAATAAGAAGGGAATTCTCTACAGCTAGGACTCCTCAGCAAAATGGAGTGGTGGAAACGATGAATAGAACAGTCCAAGAAATGGCTCGTGCTATGCTTGATGAGTCTGGAACTCCTGCAACCTTCTGGGGTGAAGCTGCATATGCTACGGTTGTTATTCTCAACAAAACAAATGTCCAAGTGAACAACACTCAAACTCCACATGAGCTCTAGTATGGTGAAACTCCTTCGGTAAAGCATTTCAAAATTTTTGGGAGAAAACGCTATCTTAAGAATACTAATGAACAACTTGGCAAACTTCAACCTAGAGCAGATGAAGGCATTCTACTTTGTTGTTCTCCCTACAGAAAATCATATAAGTGTTATAATAAAAGACGTGGAAGAACTGTTGACAGCATTGATGTAGTGGCTGACGAAAAAGGATACATCCCTAGGCAAGTAAATCATGAAGATATCGAAGAGGATGAAGACTACTCTCCAAATCAGATTGATGATCAAGAAGAGACCCATGAAGAAGAAACTGAGGAGGAGCCAGAGGAATAGATAAGGATAGAAGAAAAGACTCCTTCTAGGTATGTTCAAAAGAATCATCCAGAATCGCAAATTTTGGGGCAAAAGGAGGCTGGCATACAAACAAGAAGAACAATTATAGAAGCTTCAAGCTATTTGGCATTACTCTCCTCCACTAAACCACAAAATGTAAAAGAAGCTTGCAAAGATGAATGTTGGGTTAAGGCAATGGATGAAGAACTTGAACAAATCGAAAAGAACAACACTTGGGAGTTGGTTCCTAGACCAAAAGATAAGAATGTCATAGGAACAAAATGGATCTTTAAGAACAAATTGAATGAAAATGGGGAAGTTATTAGAAACAAGGCCAGACTTGTTTGCAAAGGGTATGCTCAACAAGAAGGAATAGATTTTGAAGAAACTTTTGCTCCTATTGCTAGACTTGAAGCCATCTGAATGTTCCTTTCTCTCTCATGTTTTCAGAAGTTCAAAGTATTTCAAATGTACGTGAAATCAGCCTTTCTGAATGGAGACTTAGAAGAAGAAGTGTACATTGAGCAACCAGATGGTTTCATTCTTGGGAATGATCCAAATCTTGTATGCATACTAAAAAAGGCTCTCTATGGTCTTAAACAAGCTCCAAGGGTATGGTACTATCATTTGGACAAATATTTTCATCAACAAGGCTTTTCAAAAGGATTAGCAGATAGCAATCTTTATATAAAAATTGAAACTAACAAATTGCTAATACTTGTTGTGTATGTAGATGACATTATCTTTGGCAGCAATGAAGAAGCTATGAGTCAAAGCTTTGCCTTGGTGATGCAAAAAGAATTCGAAATGTCTTTGCTTGGAGAAGTGGCATACTTTCTTGGATTGCAAATCCAACAAAATGAAGGCGGTATCTTCTTGTCTCAAACCAAGTACCTCAAGCAGATTCTGAAGAAGTATGGCATGGAAGATTCAAAACCAGTATGTACCCCTATGGTTACAGGATGCAGTCTCAGTGCAAAGGATGAATCAGCAGCAGTGCATCAACCAACCTATAGATCCATGATTGGAAGTCTACTTTATTTGACAAGTACCCAACTAGACATCATGCATGCAGTGGGAATAGTTGGAAGATTTCAGGGAAATCCTAAGGAAACTCATCTTTAGGTAGTAAAGAGAATTTTCAAGTATATTCAAGGAACTCAAAACTATGGCTTATGGTATCCTAGAGATACAAATCTCGCTCTTGATGCTTATACAGATGCAGATTGGGCTGGAAGCGTGGATGACAGAAAGAGCACAAGTGGTGGTGCATTCTTTATGGGTTCCAGATTAGTATCTTGGTTCAGCAAGAAATAGAGTTTGATTACTTTATCTATAGCTTAAGCGGAAAATGTGGCAGCTGCATCTTGCTGCACTCAACTCCTTTGGATGATGCAAACCTTACGAGATTTTCAGATCACTTGTACACCACCTATCTCCATCTTATGTGATAATACAAGTGCAATCAGCATTTCAAAGAACCCAGTCATGCATTCAAAGACCAAGCACATATCGATCAAGTATCACTTTCTCCGAGAACAAGTATTGGAACAAAATGTCAAATTGGAATATGTTCCTTCTAAGGAACAAGTTGCTAATATTCTCACCGAACCACTGCCTAGGGAAACTTTTGAATATCTCAGACAAAAGCTGGGAGTAGTTGATGCATCATCTTGCTATTAAACTTGTCTATTTCAGAGAAAAAGTAGTCTACGCGTGTTGCCTAAGGAGGATCCACGTACATACGCAAGTTTGGGCAGAGAAAGTCACGTATATGGAAGCTTGATGGATATCAGAAGGGACAGGCTCTGGTTGAAAATTGTCTGATATGGGTCTACAAGAGACCATCTGGCACTGGTTCAGGGGGAGCAGATAAACTTGTAATGATTCATTGTTGGCATTGTCTTAGAAGCTTTTTGTTATAGTTGGCAGCTGTTGTTGGTGGAACATTTGCAGAGGGAGAGTGGAAGGAAATCATGGTTGCTGATATGAAATGATGATTGACAGATACTGCTGCTATCAATTATTGGTGACATTCATAAGTATTGCTCTACATATTTCATCTCTATGTCATGTATCTCTTTTATGGTGTCAAGGTCATGTAACCGCCTATTGTGGTTTCCCCACTATGCCTGGGATGAAGATGTAATGTACTTGGTTGTCATATGTAATTTTCTGATGTATCCCCACTTGGTTGGGTAGATGATCCCCACGTGGTTGGGTGAAGGAGGTATGTATTGAGTCTTTTGGTGATAGGAAGGTCTTTTGCAGATCTTGCCTACAGTCAGGGGGAGCATGGTCAGCACAGCAGGGCAGAGATTTTAGCATTTCCTCAGGGGGAGAACAACCCTTTGCCCTTGATGACAAAGGGGGAGAATGAAAGAGGATTTTGGTGTTGCCATCAAGTCCAAATGGGGAGATTGTTGGTATTATGGCATAGGTTTGATGCTATGGCTCTGGTGTTGTCCTTGATGGCAACTCACCTTGGTGGCAGATCTCATTTCAGGCACTTAGAAAGAAGAAAAAGACATATACGCAGGTTAATCTAGATGAAGACACATATACACGCTGGTTATACGTTACAAAAGCACATATATGTTGGGGACTTACTCTCAGTCCATGGTAGCTAGTCCTTGGGATTTGAACCTATGGTTTTGGACCATGGCGACTTGTTAGATGTGTTGATCCCTAGTTTTTGGTTCATGGTAATGAAATGTTATGGTTTTGGACCATGGTATTGAGGAAGGCCTAAGACTATAAAAGAGGAAGGAGATCTTGTGGCAAAGGATCATCTAAATTATTATTGAATATCTGATAAAGTGGCAGATCTGGAGCACTGGTAATTGGGTGATGGTGCAGATCTGGATCTGATTGAAGGAGGAACCTTAGCGCAAAGAGAAGGATAAGTTCTATTGATGGGTCATAATATTTAAGCTTCAATGATAGTATCTTTGTATGATTTTTGTTTGTTATATGTAGCTCCTACTTGATCTATAACACTGATGACCTGGGTTAATTAGCGTTTTGAATATCTGAAAGAACGAATTATCTTTTATACATCTGTAAGTAGGTTCAGTGAAGCAAAGGCGCTTATACAGGCTGATTCAGTAATGAAAACAACGTATACGCGGGTTGTTCCAAACACAGAGGCGTATGCATGCATATTGCAAGTTATTGAAATAGCGTATATACTTTAAGTTGTGATCTAGCTGCTTTTGTGTATTGCTGCGGCGTTCTGGGTTCAGATTTTGGTGTGTGGTTTCTGTTATTTTGTTTTGGGTACAACTACCAGAGAAGTATCTAATTAGTGGAAAGGAGATTGGTTGACGGAGAAATTCTTGATGATTTATTGATGTTCACGGATCGAGTCTGAAAATTTATGAAACGTGGTCCCTAGAAGAAAGAGAAGGTTCTAGCCTTCTGTAGGCCAGCACCTACGTATTAGTATCTTGGTTAGTGCAAGAGCTAAGGGGGTCGTAGCTCCCTTCCAGGAGAAGCTGGAGAATGAGAGAGGGTTGTAGCTCTTTGCATGTTGCAGCCTACATACTGGTAAAGGACTACACCAGTACATTGTAAAAGAAGTTTCTAATTTAAAAAAGATGATAGAGACGAATTGCAGCAGGTGGTTTTCACCCACATTGGGTTTCCACCTTATATCTTGTGTTCTTATGCGTGACTGTCTTTCTGTTCTATTTTACTGTCTCTGGTTACTGGTTATTTGATTATGCAACACAGATTAACAATCATCATCAGAAAGATAAAAATAAATTAAAATTTTTCTTTGTATACGTAGTTTTCCTTCTGCATAGTTGCGTATATACACGGGTTTAACTAACTGAAGTAGCATATATCATTTGTTTTGGAAAAGGAATATTTGACTTGATAATACTGATTCACCCCCCCTCTCAGTATTATTTCCAACAATCCTTTCCATAAAACTTCCTCATATCGATTTTTGGAATATGGTGGGTCTTCGATCCAAGATTAGAGTCTGTGAAATCATGATTAACATTTCTTTTGTTCACATGATGAGTTTCCTTTACTACCCTTTCACCATTAGTAAGTATTTCTTGTAGAAAAATTGTCAAATTTGTCTTCAAATCTATCTTCAAATCATCAATATTAGCTTCCACTCCATTCATCTTAGCTTCCATGCCCTTTATCTCAGATTCCACACCCTTTATCTTAGATTCCACGCCATCTATCTTAGCTTCTGTTAGCTTTTGTGAGAATGAAATTTGTTGCACTTGGTCTTGTAATTTTGATATATCATGTAGCATTTCTTCCTCTTCTTCATGATTCATGCTACAGATTTCAGGTTGCTTACTAAATGCAGTCTTTGCATTTTCTTTCCTCAGGGCATCTGTTACTGATAATAATGTTGTACTATGCCCCTTTAATTCCTTCAAATAATTTTTCAAACCAAGCTTAAGCAAAAATTTAAAAAAATCTACACTCCTTTTTTCACTTTGTAGGAGCTCGATATTGCTTGTGATGTATCTATGTAATCTTGGGACATCCATTTCTGAAATTGTGACCTAAATTAGCACTCTCTGTCCTCTTTCCAATGCTACCATTCTGATCCCAATTGGATTCTCCAAGGAAGAGCTATGCCAAATCTCCCACAGTGACCTGATTATAGACTAGTCCAGTGGAGTGAACTTTTATGGTGTTCCACATGTCCCTGTTTCGACCTCTGGCTCTAAAAACTATATATAGGAAACTATGGTCCATCCTCTTTCTATACCTTCTTACAAAATTTCAATCCGATGCTCAAAGAGAAAGTTATGACGATTTTCCCCAGGTCACCTATTTGGAATGTAATTCAAGAGTTTGCAAAAAGACAAACTTCCTCAGATCATATCTCCACGAATATAGCACGAAAAGCTTTGAAATTTATATCCAAGGTTCAACGCGATTTCGTCTCGAATGGGTTTTTTTTTACAATTCTTAAACATTGTAAAAAAAAAATTTATAGCGAAAATTCCACAATGACCTATTTGGAGCAGCGAAACCCTAGAATCCAAAGCTATGATACCAAATGTTATGAAACCAGCTCACAAAAAGATAGAAAACATAGATCAACGCCTTAGAATTCAGCCTCTTTGAAGGCGCAACCTCCTTTACATTACACAAATGAATGATTTTTTGATGATTCAAATGACAAAACCTCCTTTCTATATATAGGAGTCTAAGGAATCACAATATAACCCAGCCGACCTAACAATAATAATATCAAGGCAGAAAAATAAAGATAGAGGGATTCTGTGGGGCACAATAATAACAATATCGGGACAATAGGCACACAAAATTATTAACAAGGGATACAACTACATTAGTAATGGGGTAATCACTAGTATTATAGGGACCTAACATGGCAACAATGTATGTGCAGTAGGTGGTGTACTTCTACCTAAGTTGGTGCAAGGGACTAAAGTACTATATGTTTACAAAAAGAGAAAGTGTAGCTAATCCTATTTGTAGAAAATAAAACCTACTTACTTTTGCAGAAAATAAGCGTAATTACTTTTGCACAAATGTAAATGTTAATCCTACTCGCAGAAATGTAAACATTAACCTATTTGTAGAATGTAAATGTTTCATGAAAAGGAAACCTAGTATATGCAATAGAAATAATAATGTTGGAAATGGAAACCCTAGCTTAAGATGTATCAAACAAATAAAGAAAACCTAATATACCTTACAATACATGAAATCATTCATCCATCATTGCATTCAAGATATATTTTTTCAACAAAGTTCACAGTGTGCTTCATAAAATAATCATGAAAATCATCATTATGCTCTCCAAGTCATGAATTTTTCCACTAACCCTAATTGCATAGTTGAATTGTAATGGTGTTGATGCAAGGTTTCAGAGGTCTTTTGTCTTACTTAATCATGGTTTTAGAGTCTAAGATTCATTATTGAAGGCAATGAGTAAAAAATAGAGCATTATAGGAAAATCTAGTCAAGTTTCGAAAGCTTCTACAAGGTGTTATAGGATGTTATAGGGTTGCTACAAGATTACCCTATTTTTCTAGGATTGGACCCATTCTAAGGGATACAAATGTGATCTAAAGGTTGGAAGAGGTAGGGGAAGGTAGAAGAAGGTTATATGCTTCCCTATCCAAGCTTGGTACACTTCAGGGGCCCAGCTTGCACAAGGAATAGTGCACACAGTGTTATGCAAAATCTATGACTACATACAGAAGTATCTTCCCTAGGCCTCGTGGCATGACATAGAAAAATACAATTAAAAAGGCACTAAATTTTTGCTTAAAGTAAATAGATAATGGGATGAATCCTACCTGGAATCAATTGTATGCTTCACTCCTTCTTGGGCTTGAATGCACCAATCCTAGCTCCAAATGATATTATTAGAACCTGCTCAATCAGATAACACAAGCCAGTGATCCATGAAATCTATGTAGCATCATATAATCACTTTATTCAATAGATCAAAATGGTATTGAAATATATGAAACCTTAGCATCATATCTATGAAAACAAATAATTCTTTGCATTAATAGAAATTGAGTGAGTTACAACCAAAAATAGGTGTTGATCCTGTAAAAGAGCTCCTCCAAGTTGACTTGTCCTTTCCTTGTCATAAAGTGCACCTCTAATCACCCTAATTCATGGGAAGATATCTCTCACATCAGTAACATAAGAGTAGAATCACTCTAAAAATCCAACCCCTAGCTTGTGGATGACCACAAATATATAGGAAAGTAGGATAAGTTGGGAGTTCTTATCCATTTACCAGTGTAAGGCTTTAGATCCACTATTGATGGGAGGGTGGGATCAAAGTATAAGGGATGAAAACTGCAAGGTAGGATAGGATAGGATTCAAGACTTTTATTTAAGGTAAATCGTTACAACAGATCGTAGAATCTTTTGGAAGAAGAGGTGTCGAGATTCTCTCTCTTTTTCGTAAATTTCTAGAACCAACATAGGTGCATAGTGGAGAAACCTGTAGGTGATCAACACCGTCCATATTCGAGCAACCTTTTTTTCAATGCTGTCCAATACGATTCCATGGAGCATTGATTCTTAAAATGGTTGAAACAAGGTGTTTTAAGGTAGAAACTCAGGGATAAGAATGATTCATTCTTAGGGATTTGTGCTATGATGATAAGAAGGATGTCAAACGGTGTTGATTGATCTAATTGAAGGCCTACTGATCAAATGTGACAAAATGGCCTATAACAGATTGCCCCCTAAAGTGAAAAGTCATAAATGATAGTTGATGACTGAAGTGCTTTACCTTGTGACAAGTAGGGATCAAGAACAACTAATGAGATCATTATATGTTACAATACATTCACATCATGATTTCTTTGTTGAGGGAGGTATATGTAGGTTTTAACCCTGTAGAGAAATTACCTATATATGAATTCTAAAAACAAAAAAATAAACAATGGTGACAGCATAAAACATAAAACAAATATACACATAGATTTTCCCTTGGATCCCAAAACCCAGACTACCACATTGATTTTCCATTATATTCCTTTCAATGTTACAATACATATATATACATTCCAAAGCATCCATAAACCCCAATACATTAACCCTGGATTAAAACATAATTGTAGTTCCCTTGACCAAATCTACAAAATACCATGGATAGAAAACCATCATGCCCAAAAGCATGTTAGAAATCCATGCAAAAAACCATAGGTAGGTCCTCCCACCTAATATAGGGCCCAAAAAAAATTTCCCACAGTGCTACCCCTGACCCCATGCATGGGGAAGTTGTGGAAAGAATATAACACAACCCAATAATATACACATACTGCACATAATATAGCATTACATGTAAAGATAAAAAGACATGTCCAAAGATGACCGATGGTGGACCCATAACTGGATGACTGCATGTATGATCATAGTCATCATACATTGTGATCTTGTATTACTCCTGAAATCGTAGCCCTGTTGGATGAAACTAGATCTGGGGTCTTCTATCTCGTTCACCCAACCAATCAACGTATGAGTCTAACCATGTGAAACAATTAGTTGGAGTCGAACATGGTAGACACCATCTAATAATTAACCAATGATGTAAGTCATTAACAGATGTGATAGAAACCATTGATGATGTTAATGGTTTTGAAGGTACTCTAGTACAATGTGTATAGTGTGAATAAATGAGTTGATGATGAACACCACATACAATATTTTGGTCGAAGGCCAATTATGTAAACCTTTCATAGAGAGCGAGGATAATTTCCATTGGTGTATGAAAAAACGAAGGTACCAAGGGGTGTTTAAAAGTCAACTTCTTGGAGAATGAGCTGATGTCGAAAGGAAGCAACCCATCGCAGGAGGGCCTTGATGTATCCCCCATCAATGACATGAAATGGGTATGACGATTTGAGAGAAAATTATGAGAGTGATGCTGATAAGAAACTGGATTAGGAAAGTAGGACATGGAATGAAGACTTAAGAGTATTTTAGTAGATATTAACTAAATGACTTCTCTTGAACATAACGGCGAAACTGAATGGAGTTGGTAGCATTGACCCAAAAGCAAAAGAGGATGCTTTGAAATGATATGATAAACCAAATGACAAGAAGATTCCACAACCCAACATGCATGGAGATGAAGTGGAAGAGTGTCATTTTCAAGAGTTACTTTCTCCCATTAGCAAATTAGAAAACCGTATTTTCCCAATTTCCCCAACCATAGTGGTCGGTACCTCTTTATTTTTTAAGAAAATTTGGGAGGATAACATATGCTTGATCTATAAGTTCATCCTTCAGATCAATCCCTTTAAGAGTATTTAACAAACCCATAGAAGGAGTGGTTTGATCTAATCATGAATGATGAGTCCATCATTGTTTCATGTTTTAATGGGTCTAGCGAAGCTATAACAAGACAAATTTTTCATGTTTAGAGAGTTTGAAAAAGAGACGGAAAAGAAAATTCTAGATGTTCTTTTTTGTAGATAGTCCCTTAGGTTTGAAAAGGAAGAAAATAATACCTAAGATAACCTCTAAGCCATGTTTGACTAAGGTATTCCTTTTTTGTAGTTAGTCTATCTCAATCTGGAAAAGGGTTAAACTTATACTGAGTATACGTCTTTTCATTTACTTTTACAAGTTCGAAAATACAAGTGCTTGACAATATTTTCATATTTTGGGAGTTTGAAAAGAGCTAAAAGAGGACTCCAGGGGGTTCCTTTCTCGTAAGTTTATGGAGTTTGAAAAAGTGATAAAATTATACGCCTTGGTCAAAATGATCGTTTCAAAACATGGAAAAATTTGTCAAACAGCTGTCGACTTTCTCAGAACATCAAGAATGGATTAAACATACTTCTTTCATGGTAAAAATAGGTTGTTACTAGGTAAAAAAATTAAATGTGAATAAAATAATGGAAGAAACAACCATAAATATCCAAAATCATTATTCATATTTACCATTTCACATTTACCTTCAACAGTGAGAGCTCTAAGTATTTTTTCCCTCTATTTTCTACAGTCGATTACACTCAATCCGATGGATCATTTTAGGTGTTGTCAACTCTAAGTAGGAGATAAGACATTTCTCTTTGAGTTCATGGTCCCATTTTATGATTTCAAGCAATTTTTTTATATTTTTGAGGGCCTCAGGGTTCTAAAAATTCGCCCTAGGACCAACGTAGGCCTAGGGAGTCAAAAATTGCATTGCACCTAAGTCAGGATACACTACAGGAAAGGGTGAAACACTCTATCTCCTTGCTTAGGGGTGCGTTAAATGCAATTCCAATTTTTTTTTTTTCCAATTTCCCCTAAACTTTTCTATGTTTTCTTGCATGGAAATGATCCTAGTGAGTCTCCCTTTGATGTTTCAGGTCTTCATTAGCATAAAATGGCATTCACTTAGAAAGAAAGAGAACATAAGGAACATGATTTAACTGCAAATAATTATCCTACTACCATCTCGGAATTAATGGATTGCGGATTGTTGAAATTATTCTGGCTTCCTAGTATGAGGCAACAGATGGAGCTACTAGAATATATTATTCATGCATGGGATGTGCAAACACAATAATTTTGGTTTGGAGAACACATTAGGGAAATTTTGAGGTCTAAAATGGGCCTCCTAAGAAAAATATATAACCAAAATAAACTTTATAAGAACCAATAGGATTCAAGATGATGATCTCAACCATGGGGGATGATTAACCATTTTTGGAGTAAAAAAGTAAAAAGATTAAAAAAATAATAAAATAAGAAAACTACTTTTTCAACTAGTATTTTAAACTTATCTCCCTAAGGTTTTACTCAAATTTTTAGCGAGAGTACTCATTGGATGAAAAGTTTAATTCCTCATCCAAGGAGTACCCATGTTGAATACTTCCAATGGACCCTGCTACACGAAAAATTAGAAATACATGAAAAAATGTTATTGTGATCGCAATTTTCATGTATTTCTCATTTTTCATGTAACAAGGTTCATCAAAAGTATGTAACATGGGTACTCCTTGGCAGAGGAATCAAATTATGCATCCAATGAGTGTTTTCTCTCGAAATTTGAGTAAACCCATAAGGAGATAAGTTTAAAATACGAGTTGAAAAAATAGTTTTATCTTTTCCCTCTAAAATGTGATGATGTAATCAAATCTTATGTTATTATTTCCACTATTATTTTATAATTTCCTTAGGAGGCGCATTTTAAACCGAAAAACTCCCCACATGATCTTCTGGAGATCACAGTAGATTACATATATTTTTTGTCTAGTTTATCCAGAAGACATGTGCCCATCTATCTCTTAGTTGGGAGAAGGGGTGTTGAAATAGTGAAAGACTATATCATTACTTACTGAAAACCTTAATCCAAACCAACTAGAGATGTAAATATCAGTATAAATGTTGTAACCAATTTTCCCTTAAGAACAATCTTGTTCATTATTTCCAGATTTGCAGGTAACTCAACACTACATGTAGCCAGCAGATCATACATGGAGTACGACGTGGAGTGATTATATCCAATTGTCTTCAATTGGAGTGAGTGGGTATTGGTAAATATGAAATAACAAATTACTAAAGAAAGAGAGGGAAAGCTAAAAGACTTTGGATACAATTCTATCATAGTCTCTTTTACCCTAGAATGGATTTCACTACTTTAGCCTCATCAGATTATGCTTGAGCCCATTGATCCAAGGGTATCATGGATGAGTAGGCAAATCGATCATATGTCCCAACCTGCAGGTCTGTCAACAATCAACTTCTCACCATCCTCCTTTGGATGGTTGCAGAGATAATTGATTATGGTCAATGACTATCTGTAGCAGGGATGGATTTTCATGATGACCTTGAGCTCGTGCTTCCCAGGGTGAGAGATGGGACCTTATAGGTAAGATATTCTGACCATTTGAATTTTCTAAAGTTTTACAAAAAAAAATTGTTTTTTGATGTTTCTGAAACTTAAACTATTGATTTGTCATGTAGATATTGGTCCCATTGGACCAATAGGTGCCTCATATCTCCGTCATGTAGGAGAACATCTACAAGAAGTAGTATAACAATCATAGGTTGGTGCAATAAGATGATATGTGCTACAAGATCTAAATGTAGCTGAGATCCCAACTGAGGTGGAGCATCACATGGAGGGGTTGACTCACAGGATAGATGAGATTGAGATCGAACAGGTCCCTTTACAACTTTAGAAACACACCCTCAGAGTGCCTAACTGTATTGGTCAACTATTGTGTAACATAGCTTATGCAGTGGCTTGTTATCATGAGCACTTTGATTAGTCCACTTAGATATTTTAGTGTAGTTTTGTATATGGTCTATGTGGTTGTATGTGTCTTTGGCACAAAGTTTGTAAAATACAAACTATATATATGGCTTCAGTGTTTTTGTATTCCTATTGTAGTTTCAATTATGTGAACTGTATTGAATTTATATACATTTGGTGCAAATTTCTATATAGAATATGATTAACAAGTGCATCTGTCAATGTATTCAGATTTCTAGAAGTGTTCATATTGTGGGAAATTGAAATGTCCTTCTAGAAGGAAAACCCTTAAAAACATAGGCAAGATGGTAGGACTTCTAACTAAATAAATAGTTGCAAGTTGTAGTACCATGAGTTGTGAGTCAAGTTTGACAACTAAACAACAAATGCCATGTGAAATCGCATTAGAGAACAGCTCAACCACTTCACTATAATTGGCGATATTGTTGGTAGAGTGACAAATACAAATCCATTGTAGACTCGCTAACTTTCCATTTGGAGAAACGATGGCCCATGGTGTGGAACATAGGTTTTGAGTACTACGAATAGCACCATTAGCATAACCAAAATATGGTTCTAGGGATGCCAACATCTGCAAACCAAACATAAAAGGAATCAATAAAACCTTAGGAAACTCTAAAGATACACACCACAAACACACTCAACACACCTATAGATATTATGTACACAGTTTTACTATGCATGAGATAAGGCATAGTATTTTTTAAGGTACAACCCATTCTTGGGCTACGCTAGTGGAATCCCATCGAAATCGACTAGCTCAAAGGCCCCTTTTGCAAGTATTCGCTTGACAATATATGGACCTGATGACATAGGTTGGAACTTTCTTGAGCCTAACTTATCATACTCTTGTTCATATAAAAGACCAAGGTCTTGTTCTAAGAAGAGACGAGGCTTGAAACTTTTGTGGTATTGCACCTTGATATATATTTTATTAGCTTCATTAGCTATAGTGGAATTGATCTGTGTCTCATCTAATCGAGTCAGATGTAAAAGACGTTCCACTTCTACATAAGTGACGGAAGAAGTTAGAGAGCTAATTTTAGTGATGGAATCTCACATATGATTCAAAGTATTGTTTTGAGACCATAAGCCAACTAAAAGGGTGTAAATCTAGTAGTAGTCCTTACTGAGGTTTGTTATGTCCATAAGGCAACATAAATGATTAGATGTTAATCTATTTTATGGACCCCTACCATATGTCCTTATGTTGAAGCATATTTTTAAGAATTTTATTGATAGCCTCAACTTGTCCGTTAGCCTAAGGATAGTAGGGAGTGGAAATTCCATGGGAAAGTCCCAACTTAGCAATTATCTTAGTCATCATATGATTTTGGAAATTATTTTTGTGATCTATAACTATGTATTGTGACACATGAAACCATTCGATAACATGATTGGAAAATAAGTATGTAGTCATTTCACCTGTGTTTTTAAATGTACACATCACCTCAACCCACTTCGTAAAATAATCTACTACAACAATGATATAACCATGGCCCCCGGCGGAGTGAGAGTTACATGTCATGAATTTGATACCACATTTCGCAAATGTTTCAACAACAATAATGGGATGCAATGGAGTAGGTGAAGCATGGGTATTATGATCATAAATATGGCATCCATGATACTTATAGAGAATGAGAATATACTCTCGAAAAATCGAAGTCCAAAAGTAACCAGTCCACAAAATATTTTACGTAGTAGCGTAGCCATATAAATGAACACCACTTGCCCCCAAGTGGCATTATTTTATAACTTTCTCAGCCTCCTCATCTGTGAGGCACCTTCATAAAATCATATCAATACCATGTCTATAAAGAGTGTCACCAATGATGATGTAATTATTTTCTTGGTATCCAGTACATCACTGCTCAGAGTGAGAGGTATCAGACCAAAAAATCCAGGTATGGAGATAGATTAGAATGTGTCCATACCATGGGTTAAATGATGAAATAAAAAATAGTGACTCATCAGGGATAGAATTGTTAGATGTTAGTTCAGAATTAGGGGAAGGAAGGTCAGATATAAGCTTAGCAAACACTAAGGATTTATTTGACTTAGATTTGATGAATTCTAGGTCAAACTCTTGCAGGATAATGATCCATTTAGCTTAATTTTCCCCCAGTAATTGGCATGAAAAAATGTATGTCATAGGGTGGAAATTAGAAATTATCATAATTTTCCAGAGTAAAATGTAATGGAGGAACCTTTGAACAGATTTAACGGCCACCAAATCCAACTTTTCTACATAGATATACCTGATCTAGGTATCATTGAGATTTTGACTCAAATAATAAATCGGGTGTTCTATCCCTACATTGTCTTCTTGGACCAATACCATTTCTATCGTAGAAATGGAAGCAAAAAGATATAGGAAATAGTCACACTCGTAATCAGGGGGACATAACAGAGATGCCTGAATCATAACATATTTCAGGGCATCAAACACTTTTTGAGATGTGTTATCTGAATGGAACAGAACCCCTTTCTTAAGTAGGTGAGTAACTCCTTTGGTCAACTCTGTGTAATTCAAGACAAAATGTTGCAGGAAGTTAGCTTTCCCTTGATGTAGTCATAACTGAACAAGTGTAGAAGGTGCAGGCATATCGATGATTACCTGTACTTTTAGAGGATTGATACAAATTCCATGATTTGAAACAAAATAACTAAGAATCTAACCAGAACTAACACAAAACACACATTTTTATGGATTAAATCGAATATTATAGTGTCTACACCATAGGAAAATAACCCTAAGATGCATCAGGTCATCAGTATGGTACATGGAATGAGCAGGGAGATCATCTGAATAGGGTTGCATGATATGTTTGATATCATGAAAAGTGTAATGCATTGCCCACTGAAATGTGACCCCAACATTCTTTATACCAAATGGGAGTTTCTGGTAGGAGAATGTACCCCAGAAACAAATAATTGCAGTCTAAGGTTGATCCACTTGGAGAATGTTGATTTTATTATATATAGAGAAAAATACATGAATGCATAGATTACATAGCTGGTGTAGTCATCGACAATTTGGTCGATGAATGGGGTCATGTAGTTATCCTTTTGACAAGCATAATCCACATCCCGATAATCGATGCATACACATATTGTCCCTTGTTTCTTCATGATAGAGACAATATTTGATATCCAATTAATGAGAGGGATGGGGTAGATGAAACCAACACAAAGGAATTTTTCAACTTCACTCTTGATCCTGACAACCTTCTTTGGGTGGACCAGACAAATCCGTTGTCAGATTGATTTAGCATTAAGATATGTTTTAATCTCATGCACTATGATATTTGGGTCAATACCTGGAATTTCTTCATAAGTCTAGTAAAAGACATCACAAAACTTCTAATAGAGATTTTATAAGTCTCAATCTTGGATGGAGATCAAGATGCACCAATGTGTAGATTTTCGACAATACCCAGTTTAACAAAGATATCATGAGGTATTGTCTCTTTGATATTTGAGATATTCTTCTCGGAATTGACCTTGTGGATAGAAATGGAACTCATAAAGGATTTGATGAAATTGGGTAAATATACATTCTAATATTATCTTCAATGGAATCTAGTAAGGAGGAACAATGGTGATGTTTGTCCCATGGCACATCATCTAGAATCATAAACTCCATGATGCCTTTATCGATAGAAAATATGCAAGAGAATGGATCATAAGGCATTCCATAATCCAATGACTGATCAACCCAATTAATTGAAGAAAAGGTATAATCCACACAAGCCAAATAGATAGCTTTGTAATCTAGTTCAATAGGGCTAAGTGGAATATGGTCGCCAAAACTATGGATGCTAGTTTCATCTTGTATGATCCATGGATTGTCCTAGAAAGTAAAAGAGGATTTCATATTGATATAAGCAACTGAATATGAGTTTTTAGGAAGAGGAGGAGGAGGAATAGAAAGGGTTCCCACGAGTGAGGAATCCTTTAACAATCCAACCCTGACATGTTTATAAGAGTGTAGAGTTTCCCCTAGAAGCAAGACGCTTCTAGTAACATGAGAATCAGAGGCGAAAAATATGAGTTGCTCAATGTCCACAATCCTACCCTTATGAGGAAAGGAAACCATATGGAAATAAGTGAAAATGACTGCAACCATGGTATAAACCCATGTACGATCGAATAGAATATTATAATCAAGAGGTCTGTTAATAACTTCCACTTCTATGGATACATCTTTTCCCCTTAATTCCACTTGTAAGGAATTCAGAATACCACAAGGCTTATATGTTATCCTATCAAAAGACTTCAATGTTGAAGGTGACTGACTTAGTTGAGGTGAATTTTATAGCACCATTTACCACATTTTATAGGTTTTATGGTTTGTGATATGGCCTAGGGAAACCCTTCCCTACTAGACTTAGTCCATTTTCTAAAAAACAATGTTTTAAATCCCATACGCGATTATGCCCTATCTAAAGCGCATGTACATGTGGGTGGGCCTATACCCAACCCACGTATATGTGTTAAAACTTAAACAAATATATAATCTCCCTTAATTCATGTCGGGTTTATGGGTTTGACCGGATACCCACCTATTATAGCCTATGACCCAACTGTTTCCCAACTAAAAAAACTAATTTGGTGAAGTATAAATACATCTCCATGGGAAGGCCTAAAGGAGGAGGAAGGATTAGATATTGATATTATAGTCGATGACATCCCTAATCAAGTCTAAAGATATCCCTATGCCTTATGCACTCCCAACAATAGAAAACCGCTATTTCCTTCTTGAGATGTTCATCATCCCTTCATGACATCCTTGTGTATACCTATGGAGGAGGATTGTTGAGGCTTGGGCAGGACGGATCCAGACGACAGTTTCGATTGAAGCCAACAGATGACTCAAATTGTATTTCTTCCATATTTTCTTTAGCTTACATTAATAAAGAGGTGTTGTCTTGTTCTTGATGATTATGGTCTTTATGCATAAATTTATGTCATGATTTGCTTATAAAATCTCACATTAATGCTTATTTTCTTACATGCTTATATGATCTAACCTTGATATCATGAACATGATTTTAGTTATTTTTGGGGCATATGATTTTCCTTGAATGAATTGCAGGTATTAAAGAACAAGGAAGAAGCAGAGGGTTTGAACCCTACAGGAACAACCTCAAACATAGGACCTATGGGTAAGACCTTTTGTACCAAGTTTAATTATTTAAGTATTAGGGCTGCTTGTTTGTTTGTGTCTTTATCATGTATGCCCTCCACCCAGTTGGGGTTCCCAACCCAAGACTCTAGGGTTATTCCACCTGAAATAGTGAACCAATCGCTTTCTAGAAAGGCATAGACATAATACAGGTCGAGGCTCCCTCGTCCACAATAGAATGATGAATGTCCTTACCAATGAAGATGACCTTAATGGTAAACTACAATTGGGCTACAAGGTGAGGAGTATATTTTTCATGACTGAAAACAACTAGGTTGGAATTCAATGGGTCCACACATTTGATAGCAGAAAGCAAAGCCTTTTTATGGGAAGTAAAATTTTGCATCAGCTTGAGGGTCGACATAGTTGATGAAGACTGACACAAGTCCTCAACTCCATTATAATTTTGAGCAGCCCTGGCACGAGGGTTGAAAGAAGACTTATGAACAATTCTCTTTGGAGGCTTAATATTCAACTCCATAGGAATTGTTGGTGGGGGAGGACTGGATGGAGGTGATGTCGAACTGGTAGGTTGACCAGTAGCTTGACTGTTTGGAGGATTCACATTACCATAGTTGTTATCTCGAGTAGCTGCCATAACATCAGATATGTGCTTTGTGGAGAAGAGAATTAAAATAGTGTTAGAGGAATATGGGTCCTAAGCAATCATATAGGTCTACTAATTTGAAAATGGGTTGGTCAAGACAGTCAAAGAAGTGGAAGATTTCAAGAACTGATTCAATTTAGCATGGTGAGGATAATCATGACTAAATTGTTCCTCATTGCAAATCGAGCATGGGTAATGAGGCTTTCATTTCTCATCATATGACTAATTTTTTTGTTTATCTTGCGATGAAGAATATTTCTTCTTTTGCCTTTTCCTTTCTTCTTTCTTCCTTGTTGTTGTTGAGATTTTCCTTTTTTCAGATGAAATGACATTTATTTCAAAAGAAGAAGATGCAGGAGGATTGGACGAAGAGTTTTGGGTAGAAAGTGTGAGAGCATTACCAAATGGTTTTGTCACTATCTATTAATTGGCAGAACTAATGATGTCATCAGCGTCATGAGATTCTTTACTAGGAGTGGAAGGAACAATGGTCAAAGGTATTAGAGCATCTGGTATATTTTCATAGAGCGTTCCAGATTAGGTATAGATGAGGTCCAAATATTGAGCAAGAGAAATTACTTGATCTTCAGTCATGACTCTCCCTTTAGCTACATCCTTCGTAATAGACAGAAACAGGGATTTAATAAACCATTTCACTAGCAATTGAACTAAAACATAGGTCTTAACCAACCGGTGATGATGTCGCCACTCATGAATGTGATCTAAAATGTGAAAGGCTTTACTTTGTTTGATTTTGGTCATAAGTTCTATTCCTGTTTCATGTCAGATGGGTAATTGGAAATGCGTAAGGAAGGTGGAAGCCAAGGAACTAAAATAATGAAAGGAAGCTCTAGGTAACTCAATATACCATTTAGTTGCGGTACCTATAAGATTGCGTTAGAAAAGATGTTATCATTTTGAATCATCATTAAGGGATTTTGAAGAAAACCATAGATGATACCTCATGACATGGGTTGATGAATATTATCCAACATTCCCATCGCATCTAATAATATCAGATGGAAACTTGGTGGGAATTATCGGTCACCGAGGCGAATGAGGGATGAGATCGTTGGTAAGTCGAGACAAACCTGGCAATTCAAGAGTTTCCACAAAGGTTAATTGTCAGTTAAAATCCGATGGAGGATAGCTTGGATAAGAAGGAATATCCAAAGAAATAGGTGCTTGTGTTCCCAGATAAGGAGGGTTCTGATAAAGAGGCATGTTAGCACCAGAATAAGGAGGATTTTGGTAACCAACATATGCATAGCCTTGTTTACCAGTGCCAAGATGACCTTGCTAAGGTTGGAATGGTTGAGTTTTGATATGTTGGCCTTGAAAAGCAACTTGAGAAACACCTTGATAAGGTCTATACTGTTGTCCTATGGAATTCTGCATCGTGCGAACATAAGGTGGGCTTGATTGGGATTATCCCATACTATAAGCATTTTTTCCTATCAGAATTTGAGGAGTACCTTTGCTAAGTGGTGGAGACTGTGTTTTAGTAATTCACAACCCCGCCCCATTTATTTTTATTTTAGTAATATAATAAATAATGGGGACCTTTCTTTCACGTTAATAAAACTATTTGGTGTTCAATAAAGATAATTTGAATTTGTAATAAAAAAACCCTCTCACTTTAAAATTTCTCTTAACGGAACCCATGTATGAGAGGTCCAACCTTATGAATATTATGATAAATCAAAACACTAATAGGCATTTTCGTATTAAATTAGTGGATTATTGGAATATTTGTATCAAATGCTTATAATATCATAACTTTCCTCATAAGAAATTTACGATAAAATCATTCTTCGATTAAATATTCCTGATAGTGAATATAATTATTAAAGGGGATTTTATTAAAAGGTGAAGTTAAGTTGGTCGCTTCTTTTTTAAATTAAATACTTTAAGAGTTGTTAGCCCCACAACTTCCACTTGGAATATCAGATTTCGCAAATATTGTAACTTTTAAAGTGCTCCATGCACAAAACTCCCAATATCTTAAAACCTATGACACTCAGTGCTTTTGCTATCTAATACTTCTAATATAACAATATTCCTGATGCCTCCTAGTTCCAATATCTAATATATCCGATATTGTTGCCCTTCGATACCATGAAACCCTCGATATTCCCATCCTCATCCTATATCGGGACTTTCATATCGGGTTCTTACTCTTTAAATCCCTGATATACTATCGCCGATATAGAAGTTCTGATATCATTTCCTACCTCCTCTTATTATCTGTTGTTGATTTAAATATGATTTATTGGTAGTTTCCTATATCGTAACTTTTTAAAGTGAAGCCAAGTGATTTCTTCGATATATTTCTTCTGATACACTGATGTGTGCAAACCCACATGAATTCACATGTTTACATTTAATATCCGAATGTGGTTAATTTATGGTTTTCGAGATTATGATCAACCTCATTCATTGCAATTTGATTTTATCATAATTCACCCTTTAAGACATAAATCGTTATGTAAATAATTATTTACACTAAGTCTTTTAGGTGAAGAAGTTATCGCTTAGTCTTCTATTTTTTTCATTACAAGCTAGTCCGGATAAGCGCAACTTAGAAGAAATGCCTAAAGTTGCCAAAGAAAAGAAGAAACTCGTTACTCTGCAACAGTCGACTACTCCACCAGCAAAAAACTTGATACATGAGGATTGATTTCAAATACATTGTGTTCACTAGTTGCTGGCAATGTCGCTTGGGAGTCTATTTATAAATTATTTGAGTGTTATCACCAAAAAATAATCACCTAGCCATTTCTAACTAGCTGGATAGAAATATACCTTATAGATTTAATTTTACCATAGTAAAATCACTCTCATTGTGGAAAATAATTTAGTAAACCACTTTTATTAAATTATTTTCTTATTTAAATTAAAAAACCCATGAGAATAATCATATAAATCATTATTGATTGAAGGAGGAGGGAGCGCGCAGGAGCAAGGAAGAACGAGCAGGGTTCAGTGCACCGCAGGGGTTGTCAGTTTACCCATGAAGGGTGGATGAGGAGGGGGCTCCACTCCCTCCTACAAGGAGGCCCTGGCCAGCAGGGGGAAAAATCCTCTGGAAGATGTTAGGGAAACAGGGGCGGAAGGAGAAAAGAGCACGGAATGGGAACAGATGAACCCACAGAAAAGGACCAAAATCACACAAAAGACAAGGAGGTAGAAGATAGGAAACAAGAAACTAGAGACAAGAAACACAAGGGACCCTGCAAACACAAAACAAATACAATGCCCAGGGTGTTTCTAAATAATCCAGAGTTGCAGGCATACAGGGAACATATGGGGACATACGCCATCATCTGTAAGTTTATGGGACTATGGCCCACTGAAAAGGCTATACAATCATGCATCAGATACCATTGGAAACTTAAAGGAAGCATAGATCTTCACCTTGGGTCTAAGGATTTCTTTACGGTGGTGTTCACAAATATTGAAGACAAAGACAAAATATTTGAAGGAGGTCCCTACTTCTATGCTACTGCGGGACTCTATATGAGACCTTGGGTTATGAACTTTGTCCCAAAAAAGGAGACTTTTACTTCAGTTCCAGTTTGGGTAAGACTCTACTCTCTACCTCTTGATTACTGGCAAATTGAATCGCTAGCAGCCATAGGCAATAAATTAGGATGCTATGTTAAGGCCTCTGAAGCCACTAGAAGGGGAAAATATACCTCCTTTGCTAGAATTTGTGTGGAAATGGACCTATCAGGAGCCCTACTGGAGGAGATAATCTTGGAAGTTTTTGATGAAGAATGGGTACAAATAATAGATTATGAGCACATTCCTTTCAAATGCTGCAAATGCCATGAACATGGACATCTTTTTAGAGACTATCTGCTCAACAAGGAAATAAATAAAAACAAAAGTAATACAATGGAAGAATTAGACATCTTTGAGAAACTGGTGAACTGTAGTAAAGGAAGTAAGAGAGGTCCAGAGAATCAGCAGTGAGAAGAGCAACAGTTCAAGAAAAACAGTTTCCAGGTGCTTTAGGAAGAGGAAAAGAACACTAAAGAAGAATAAGCAATGGAAGGGAGTTCGGAAGATAAGGAGAAAAGGAAAAACCCAGAGCAAGCACAAAATGATGAGTACTAGAAGGAAGACACTATGAGTGATGTGGATCAAGAAATGGATCAGGAAATGACCCAGAATGACATGGACCCAGAGGACCATGAACTACTAGAAATTCTGGATAAAGAAAACCTAGACCTAGAAGGCTTCTTGAGGCAAGGCACCACAGGGGGAGTGAATTCGCTACCGCCAAAGGAACTCAACAGAATACAACAATTGTTTCTATGGAGATCGCAAACTAGGGAACCAGAACGATGTAACAACAAAAAAAATCAGGACAGTAGAGGAGTGAAAATGATGAAAACTACACTAGGACTAGTCAACAGAAACCCATGTAAGAAAAGAGGTAGGAAAAAGAAAAATGAACTCCTGATGGAGTGTGGAAAAATGATGATTGATTCAGGTAAGATGAAATATCTAGCTAGTTACTCCTTTACAAATATTTTTTTAAGAAGTTAACATCTTGGAATATTAGGGGTCTAGGGAGTAAGAGAAAGAAAAGAATGCTTAGCAACCGAATGAAACAAGAAATGCCGGATATAATGTTTATACAAGAAAAAAAATGTTCCATTCAAAATGTAAGACAAATCCACAGTAAATGGCTCAAAAACTATGAGTTTCTTGAAGTAAAAGCAGAGAATACAGCAAGGGGTTTACTCACGCTATGGAATCCCCACAAAATTGGCATTCTAGATGTTGAGGCATCTAGAAATTACTTATCGATTGTCATTCAAACAGTAGGAGAAAGAGATACCTTTCTAGTCACAAATGTTTATGGCCCTCAGAGAATAGATGACAAACTTAAGTTTCTGGATACCTTTGTGGATCTCCGGGGTAGACATGAAGACATACTCTGGATCGTGGGAGGGGATTTTAACATGATTAAATCCCTCTCAGAGAAGAAAGGAGGAACAAGATCTTTGAGTAGAGACGCCACAACTTTCCAAACTTTCTTTGACAACATTAATCTA
The DNA here is from genome assembly GCA_000404065.3 of Pinus taeda. Taxonomy (NCBI): domain Eukaryota; kingdom Viridiplantae; phylum Streptophyta; class Pinopsida; order Pinales; family Pinaceae; genus Pinus; species Pinus taeda. The sequence continues at coordinate 92,464 of APFE030689758.1, read as the reverse complement.
GTGGAGACTAATTGGAATACTAGCCTTTTCACTTGGAATAACAGGCGAGGAGGAGAAGCCCTAGTCACCTCAAAGCTAGATAGATTCTTCATCTCTGAGAATCTTATGTTAGATGGGAAAGAGGTAACAGCACAAGTTCTTCCCTTTGGAGGCTCAGATCATTGGCTAATTTAGTTGGAAATCAAAGGTATAGGGACTCCTAGGAACAAAGCCTTCATATTTGAAAATATCTGGCTATCTCACCTAGAATTCAAAGACAACATTGAGAAATGGTGGTTAGAGGACTTGTAGATTCAGGGAACTAGAATGTATCTTCTTCACAAGAGATTAAAGCACATAAAATGCCGACTTAAGGAATGGAATAAGAAGGAATTTTGTAATATTTTCGAAGAAAAGAGAACAGTGGAAAACAAAATGCAGGCTCTCAACTGAGCTCTTATCAAGGAAGGCTTTGATAAAGAGATCAGTGCACAAGAGGATAAATAGTATAAAAAATGGGAGGATCTATGTAAGCACGAGGAAATATTTTGGAGACAAAAATCTAGAGTTCAATGGTTAAAAGAAGGAGAGCGCAACACTAAGTTCTTTCATAGAACCACCATGGCCAATATTGTTCACAATAATATCTCTTCAATCAAGAATGAAGCAGGGGAACTTCGTATTTCCCATAAAGCTATTGAAACTGTGTTAGTCCACCACTTCCAAGGTATAACACAGGAGAACACTTCAGATAGAGAACAGGCCAACAGGGAAATTACTAGAAACATACCGAAACTGGTAACCAAGGAGGACAACATCAACCTTAATAGACCAGTAACGGAAGGGGAGCTAAGAGATGTAATCAAAGAGATGCAAAATGGAAAAGCACTGGGCCCGGATGCTTTCAATGTGGAATTTTTCAAAGCTTGTTGGAACATTGTTAAGTAGGACATATTGAATGTTGTGGAGGATTGTAGATCAAATAAAACCATTCTGAAAGCCCTCAATGCTTCTTTCATCGCCCTAATCCCTAAGCAGGAGATTTCTCTTACTCCGGATAAATACAGACCCATAGCCCTTTGTAACGTAATCTACAAGATTATATCCAAGGTGGTGGCTAATAGACTCAAACCTTTGCTTCCAGTCCTGGTTTCTGGGGAGCAATTAGGGTATGTGGAAGACAGACAAATTCTGGATAATATCATTCAAGTGCAAGAAGTGGTGCACTCTTTAACTAGCAAGAAGCAGGTAGACATGATCATGCACTTAGATATTTCCAAGTTGTATGACAAAGTTCATTAGGTCTACCTAAAGAAAATGCTGATTGCATTTGGTTTTGATCATCTCTGGGTCAGATGGGTAATGGCATTTGTGACCTCCTCCAATTTTTCTATATTGGTTAATGGCTCCCCCTCAGAGATTTTCAGCCCTTCTAGAGGCCTTAGACAGGGTGACCCACTCTCCCCCTTCCTTTTTATTATCATGATGGAAGGACTAGGGAGAGCTATAAAATAGGCATGATCTACTGGAAAGATTAAAGGCCTACAACTAATGGATAATGGGCAAGCTCTGACTCACCAACAACTTGTTGTTGATACCATTCTTCAGGGACTCCCCACAGTCCAAGAAGCCTCAAACTACAAAATAATTTTGAATCTCTTTGCCTTGGCTTCAGGTAAGGAAATAAATCTTTCCAAATCTAAAATCTTTTTCTTCAATGCAAATACTGCTATTCAGAAAAACATCTCCAGAATTCTAGGCTTCCAAAGAGATTCTCTTCCTTCAAAGTATTTAGGAGTTCCTCTAACGGCTAAGCCAATGCGTAAAAGCATATGGGAAACTTTGATCAACAAGTTGCAGGATACAGTCAGTAAATGGAATATTAGATATTTAAACCTTGCTGGCAAACTTGTTCTTACCAAAGCAGTGCTGCAAGCAATCCCCATCTACATGTTATCAGCCCTCCCAGCTCCAAAAGGGGTCCTTCAGCAATTCAAAGACATTCAAAGAAATTTCCTTCGGGGTAGAGAGTAAACCAAGAGAAAATGGCCCTTAGTGTCTTGGGATAAAATTTGTAAGCCCAAAAACCATGGAGGGCTTGGATTGGATGATCAAGAGATTCTCAGTAAGGCTCTAGGAGCCAAACTTTGGTGGCGCTGGGTCCAGCAACCAGAAACCCAATGGGCTAAGATCTGGAAAGAAAAATATGCTAATTCCTGGTGAAACAATGATATTATAAGGATGTCCGCAAATATAAAGGTTCTTATATTTGGAACAAAGCCTGGGAAAACAAAAGACTAGTACAAGAGAACAGCTTCTCGGAAATTAGAGATGGTAATATTGCTCTTTTCTAGGAAGATAAATGGCAGCAACATTCAATTCTGGTAAAATAAGAGTTTCTAGATCTTAAACAAGAGTCGAAGTCTCAAGGTTTAATAAAGGTTAAGGATTACTGGACACACTCTCATCTTAAGAAAAAGTGGAGAGTATGGAAAAAGATTGATTGCAGTAATAACAATCTCCTGAAAACTAAAGCAGAAGAACTCAGGAAAATTATAAAACAAAGGAAAACCTTAGTGGTTGAGGGACAAGATCAACTAAGATGGGGAGAGAACAAAGAGGGCACCTTTAATCTCAAGGAGGCTAAAAACATTCTCCTTGGGCTGGATCACCTAGTTACAGATAGAATCTAGCAAAACCTTTGGAAACATCTAGGGTGGATGAAAATCAAAATATTCATGTGGGCTGTTTATCACCGGAAAATTCTAACCTAGGACAACATAAGGAAAATGGGTATGTATGGGCCTTCAAGATGCCTGCTATGTGAAGATTAGAAAGGAACCTTGGAACAGTTACTCAAAAATTGCATTTTTACAACCTGGCTGTGGGATTCATTTGCTGCAATCTTCCAACAATCTGATAGGGACAGAAGAAGCATCATCAATACCCTCATCAATTGGAGGAAAATATTTTCGGACAATGATATTGTTAACGCAGCATGGGCTCTTGTACCAAGCTTCATCATATGGAATGTGTGGAAGGAGAGGAATAAAATAATTTTTAAGGGAGAAAAAAATCCCCCTCAACATCTTTTCGAGATAATCCTGAAACAGATCAAAGAAACTGTGGGAATCATTGTTCGTAACCCCCCTAAAAAAACCCCCCATAGATTTAGATTCAAAGATTCTCAGGTATTTGGGGATATAGGGGCTCTCCCCTTTGGGCATTGATAGAAGAATCCTTTTGTTAGACTCGGAAAAGGATTTTTGGCATCCCCCTCTGGAAAGCTATCTAAAATACAACATCGATGGGACTTCTAAGGGGAACCTAGGAAGAGCAGGGTATGGAGGGGTTCTTAGAAATTCAAAAGGAAGTATACTTAATATCTTTCATTACCACCTAGGTACAACCACCAACAACATGGCTGAGCTTATGGAAATGTAGCAATGCCTGGATTTGCTGAAGCAGGACAACTGCCAAAATGTCATGATAGAGGCAGATTCAGAGATAGTTATCAACTCTGTGCAAAAAATTCACAATGGAACTACACCAGATAAAGTCTATAAACATTGGAACCTAATTCAAGTTTTCCAAAGGATTCACATCCATCTTCAAGGCCTATGCACTATCAATTTCCACCACATTCGCAGGAAGGAAAACAAGCTAGCGGATCTTCTGGCTAACCAAGGGGTCAACTGTACAAGGGAAAATGGGCCAACAAAGTGGCAGGAGATGAGGCCTAGCAGACTAAAATCTCAATGCAACGAGCAAGCGAAATATGATAGGGAGGTGTTTAAACTCAACACCTTGAGAGATAGATCGAATGGTTTTTCCCCTAGTTGAGCCTTCCTTTTGGGCTATGTTTGCGACAGACAGTGACCCTTGTCTGGATACTCAGTCTTAGAGTGTCAGAGTTATGCAGATCTCAAAGGTTCCTCGGCAAATGTATAAAGATCTTCGTTCAGCGACTAGCCTCTCTTCTATTCAGGGTTCCAAGTTGAGACGAGGGAGTTCCACAGGCACTGGAAGTACCCTGGTTTTCCCAGAGCCTGGTCTTTTAAGTATTCTGAGTCTTAGAATGGAATACCGCCCCCCAGGCAGTTTCTGGTTGATCGCACTGTTTTCTCTTGGGAAGTGGTATTGGAGACTCGACAGCAATGCCACTCACCCTTTAACACATGGCAAGGAGAGGGTTTTGAATACTGCTCTTCCCCGCTCAATAATGTTCGCCCTTCTAGCGCGGAGCGATATCAATTTCGTCCATTGGATATAGTCAACAGAGATTAATAGCAGATATGGCTCTTGGGGTTTCCTGAGCGGTTTTCACTTTCCCCTTGAGTGGGAAGAAGTTTCTTCTCTTTCGTAGCGATCACTTTTAAAGATTGACAAGTGGCAGTGGGTCAGTTCGCGAAACCGCTCTGATAGGTGGTTAATTGACGGCATGTTGGGTTCAGTGATGTTGTTTTCTACCATTGGTTTGGTTGATTGAAATCAACGGTAGATTTTCTTCGGGCGTGCTTGTGGGGCCCATTGGTTTGTTTTATTATTTAGGTTTATAAATTTCGGTTATGAACAACTGTTCAATTAGTTTTTCTTGCGCATTTTGAGTTGCGCTTTTCCCAAGAAGGTAGTCCTTTGGTCGTGGATGTTGTTCCCCGCATCATTGGTTGGCTGCTCTTTGGTTTGTGTAACATTTGTAATTCGGTTTTGATTTAATGACATTGAAGGACCGTATCTTGCACTAGAAAAAAAATCATATAAATCATTATTTATTTAATTTTCCTTGTTTCTATTATTAGAATAATTATTAAATAACTATTTAATACCTATTTTGATTTCACACATTTCTTAAATCTAGTGAATTAATTAACAAATCATTTTATTTGTTAATTATTTCTAAATAAAGGTATTTAACCATTTTAAATATCTTTTCCCTCTCTAGTCAATATAATAAAGTATTTGGAGCAGTTAGATATGAATTTGGCTAATATTGTTTATTGTTCTCCATTTTTTAGATTAATTTAATACTTTGTTATAAATAGCAGTTTTTTTATTCATTCTTCACCATGATCATAATCATCGTCAAGATTGTCGTCTTTTTCCCTTGAGCTCCCATTTCATGTTGCCTACTTTTGTCTAAGTTTTTCACATATTGAGAGAGAGAATCATTTTCTGAAGCATCAAGGACATAAAAGGACCTATCCCATGGAGTGGGACTTACAGGTCCATTTGTAGATCTCCTCCACCAGGTGCTATTAATAAAATATATATTCATTAAAAAAAGTCTTTCCAATTGGGTTATTATACTAGATATTTTATATTGTTTCTTTTTGTTCTGGATTGTATCTACTTTTACTGCAGGTTTTCTATTTGTGTTGTAGGTCTGAATCGACTGTAGCCATCAACTTGTTGTTCGGGTCACTTGTCACCTAATGACTTAAGCAAAGTATTTTGTGTACACCTTCTAATAAATTTCACACTAATAAATGGCGACTCCACTGGTGTACTAACAACGTTCTTGGGTAATTGAAGTTTCATAAAATTTTAAGGTTTTATACAACTATTTTTAGCCTTTCAATTTCTACTTCTAGTATTAAACCCTATTTTCTTAAATTTTTAGATTTTGATGGGTTTTTGGTCTTTTCCAATGGTCACAGGTACCAGCCGACTAGGAGACGGTGAAATTTGTGTGAGATTTACCGACCGAGACTATTGGGAGATGAGCACACTTTTCAGCCCCATAAGTGAGTTGTAGATCACAATATTTGGCCAGAAAGCTATGTTTTCCTCATAAATAGGTCAATAGTTGCACTTTGTACCTTTTCCAGAAATTTTGAAATTTTTTGATAGAATTGCTGAGAATGTTGTCTGCAGACTAGTTTGGATACTTCACTTCTATTTTTAGTCTCCCTTAGGCCTATATCCACTTGTTTTATCTCTTTGAGGAAGGAAAAAACCCCCTGCCGTTTCGAGTACACCTCCACATTATTAGGAAATGATTTGTTGAGTGAGGAGTCTAGGATCTTCAGCATTTTTAGCCATTGATTTTTTTATCTGATCCATTACTTTTTTAGATATGTTTGATAGGTTTCTTTTCCCTTTTCTCCATTTAGCACTTGGGTTTTCCTTTTCACCCTTAGGATCCTCTTGTGAATCCTAGGTCTTATAGCTTCACACCTATTATTTCCAGCATTTATCACCTCTATTTTTTGTTGTTTGTCTACATTATTTATAGCAGTTTGGAGCCTTTAGATCCCAGTCCCTTAACATAAGATATTTTTGGCCTCTTTTTGTGTCCTTTCAGTAGCTTGTTTTCCCTCTCTTTCTTAGCTTCTTAGTAGCCCTTATGGGTGGGGTTTTTTGTGCTTGATTGGTTGTTTATTTTTCTGTCATTTTTAGATTTATTTATAGTATTTTAGCATTTTACTTTCAGTAGCACATGGAATCATGAAACATGCTTAATTAACTCATCCACTTGACACATTATTTTCACACACTCACACCTTAAGTGAGTATGAGCTTGGTTAACACCACCAAGCCAAAACTTGAAGCACTACACCTTAATAAATCAACACACATAGATTAATCCCACTTGGGAACTAGGGCCAAACAATCTTTGTAGTGTAGGTGTAGGATCGGCAGGATAAGCTTCTAATAACACCCATCAGTAATTTTCATTGAGACATAGAAGTTGACATATTAAGGATCTTAAAATCCTTCACCATCCCACTTTTAAAGACAGAGTGCGTCAGAAACCTAATTGAGAGGTGGTTAGGCTAGGTCATCATGTGAGAAGTTCTCCTCATGGTTACCCAACTTGTGCCAGAGAATTCCTTGTGGTGGATCACTACCAAGAAGCTCAAGACTCGACCACCCCCATGGGACAAAAGTAACCATAGTGACAAATCATTGAAAAACACCTTATAGGACTCGTTGTGGGAAGCAGTTGGTCCTCTACCCCACCTTTCTATCAACAACTTTTCTCGTGGGGATTCAAATCTATCAAGTAAGAAATTATTTGAAAGGTCATCTAAAAAAATAGATCTAGGATTATCTGGGGATTTAGATAACCTATAGGCTAGAGATCTTTTTCTTTAGTAGGAAGTGTTTTCTTGTATTATAGTAACATCACTAAGATAGTTAGTTTACACTTTTAACCACTCCACTAGGTGTTTTGTTATTGTTAGTTTCTCTTTTATTCCAATCATCATCCTTTAGTTTAGACACCATTGCACCTCCAAGTCATTTGTCGCATCGAATTCAAGGTATTCACCCTTAGTTCATATTATAACATATTAATCCTCCTCGTTGAGTTAGAGCACATCCTCCCAATCCTCCATCAAGTCATCATTCATATTCTGATTTTGGTTCTGTTGATTCATCCAATGCATCCTCTAATTTTGCATCATCTCAACCCCATATCACAATCATGTTAGGCAATAATATGGGTGCGGGAACCCAAGGTGGTAACCCAGGTGCTAACTAAGGTTCCCCCACCAGTGGAACCCCCAATGCAGTGGTCACTCCTACTCCCTTACTTCCTTTTATGGTTGGTTTAAGTCTTCTAAATCTTAGTCAACTTATCAATGATCCTCTTCTCCACGATCCAACATGGCTAGCTATGCCTACTAAAATCCCTTCAAACATCCAAAATTTTGAAGGTAATCCTGGAGAAGATCCAACTAATCATGTTTGCTCCTTCCATATGTGGTGTTCATCAAATTCAATTACTGAAGACTCCATCCATATTTGTTCCAATGTAAGCTCACTAGAGTTGCTTCTAAGTGGTATGTTTACCAGCCTAGAGCAACCCATTCCATTTTAGAGACTATTATTGGAAATAATACTGAGAGGGGGGTGAATCAGTATTATCTGGTCAATTATTTTCTTTTTCAAACCCATAACATATACACTACTTTAGTTAGATGAACCCGCATATATACACAACTTCAGGTAAGGAAACCCCCATATACTATGCCGATTTATAATTTACTTTATTCTACAGATGTTGATCATTAAGTTATGCAATAGAGTTACTAGGAATCGTAAAGCATATCAGAAGAAAACCAGACACAAGAACACAAGATATAAGTTGGAAACCCAATGTGGGTGAAAACCACCTGCTGCAATTCGTCTCTATCTTCTTTTAATTAGAAACATCTTTTTACAACGATTCTGTACTGGTGCAGTCCTTTACCAGTACACAGGCTGCTACCTGCAGAGAGCTACAACCCTCTCTCATTTTCCATATTCTCTTGGAAGGGGGCTACAACCCCCTTAGTTCTTGTACTAGTTGAGATACTAGTACGCAGGCTGCTACCTGCAGAAAGCTAAAACCTTCTCTTTCTTCCAAGGATCACGTATCATAAATTTTCAGACTGGATCCACAAATAACATCAATCAAACATCAAGCATTTCTGCATCAACCAAACACCTTTTCACCAATCAAAACTGAATCAAAATAGACACTTCTCTCACAACTGTACCCAGATCATAATAACAGTAATCACACCCCAAATTCTGTACCCAGATAACTGCAATAATCAACAGAAGCAGCTAGAACATAAATTAAGAGACATACACTACTTCAATATTTAGAAACTTGAGTGTATACGCTTCTGTGCTCAGATCAACCTATGTATATGGACTTTTGACTCACTGAAACTGCATGTATACGCTTCTGTGCTCAGATCAACTTGCGTATACGCCCTTTTGTCTTACCAAAACTGCATGTATACACTTATGTGCTCAAATCAACCTGCGTATATGCCCTTTTGACTTACATAAACTGCATGTATATGGGCCTTTGCTTCACTGAACCTACATACAGATCTATAAAGATAATTTACCCCTTCAAATCTTCAGATATTAGTTCACCCAGATAACCAAATTTATAGATCAAGCAAGCACCATATAGAACAGATCAAAATCATACAAAGATACTATCATTCAAGCCTTAAGATTTTGACCCATCAAAAGAACTTATCCTTCTCCTTGCGCTCAGGTTCCTTCTTCCTTCAGATCCAGATCTGCACCATAACCCAATCACTGTATTCTAGATCCAACACTTTTTTAGATATTCAATAATTCAGATGATCCCTTGCCAAATGATCTCCTTCCTCTTTTATAGCCTTAGGCCTTTCACAATACCACAGTCCAAAACGATAACAATTCAATACCATGGACCCAATACCTGGGATCAACACTTATGACGAGATACCATGGCCCAAAACCATAGGTTCAAATACCAAGGACTAAATACCATGGACCAGAAACAAGTTTTCCCACATGTACGCGCTTTTCCTTGCATGAAAGTGCGTGTATACACATACGCACCTTGGGAATGTCCAACCCACGCGTATACGCAGCTTCATCAAAGTGAACCTGCATATATGTCTTTTTCTTCTTTCTGAGTTCCTGAACTGTGATCTGTCACCAGAGTGAGTTGCCATCAAGGACAACACCTATGTCATAGCACCAAAACTTCCAAACCTATGCCAGAATGTCAACAACTATTTCCATCGCCTTTATTTCATATTTTCAGTCACCTCTTTGTTATGATACCGGTACCAAAATTTTTACTTACTTCTATCAAACTTCTTCCACTTGCCTTTTTGATCATGTTTAGGGATGGCGTAGAAGGAGGAGTATCTATAGAGCTCCTGACTTTGAAGACGGAGTCTATATGGATTGGTTCCTTAGATCATTTTTGGCCCCCATTGCTAAAGATGTGGCATCACACTTCCCCTAATTTTAGGAAGAGGCACTCCAAATATCCTTAAAATTTGATTTGATCTATGAGCCTCAGTCAAGTTACATTTACACTCTCATCCCCGATCTACCTCGAACTAGTGCTACTAATTCACTAGGGGCATATGATGTTGTGGATAGCATAGTTGGAACCATATCACACCCTCAATGATATTCTCCACCTCAGATGAGTTATGGTCCACCTAAGGGAGGGATCAGTTCCACTTACAATTACCCCTCCCCCAATCGTCCTCGGGGAAACCCTTATCTAGGTCCCAACATGCCCTATGCACATCCTCATCCGCATCAATAGATGCCAAGTCCAGTTGTTTCACTCCTTGTTTATAGCAATTTTTCCCCATATCTTTATTATCAGTATGCACAACCTCCAACTCCTTAGGCACCAGCACCCTAGCCCACCATGCCTGCTCCCCTTCTACCACAGCAACCACCTCCTCCACAAGGACAAGTGTATGCTCAACAAAGTGGACCTAATGCTCCTAACACCAAGAAAAGGAATAAGAGGAAGGGTAATAGGAACTAGCAACCTCAAGGTAATCAAGGCAACTAGGGTCCTCCACCCAGTGCCCCTCAAGGTTCTCAACCTAATACCAAAACTCAGCAAGAGGGCAGTCAGCCCAAGCAGAACACGGTTCTTCATACAATCAAACCTTGTGCTTGTTACAAAGTATATGATCATTATATACATGAGTGTCCTATTTTACCTTAGATGTGGCAAGTATGGGAAGCTCAAGCAGCTTCTCAAGGATCACAACCCACCACTCCTCCTCCCCTGCCTTCATCATCTCAACTGAACGTGCTTACAAATCCTTTCCCTCACCAAGGATATATAGCTAACTAGCCTACACAAGTTCAAGAAACTCAACCTACTCCACCATCTAGTCACCATGATTATCATATTCTTATGATGAATTCTAATGAGGTAAATATCGAGCAAGTCAACCTTCAGACATGATCGCGCCAATATGACAAGCCGCCCTCTAAGCCAATGACTGAGTCCCAACCCAAAGTGTCCATCAAGCCTCTTTTATCATCCAATGGTGCCTTAGACATCCCTCAACCTAAGGTTGAGGTTATATCCAAGATCCCTGAAGGTCTATTATGTCAAAATGTTGCTTCTCCCAAAGCCACCCATACATATAACATAGTAGATAACTTAGCGCAGCCCCTACTACCATGTCAATGTTGCATGTCCTCTACATGTGCCAATCACAACAAAAATATCTACTATCTACCTTGGATGTAGTGGATCCTCGAGATGATAAGATAATTGTCTTTCATGTTGACAAGTCAGAAAATCCTCCCCTACCTTCATCTGTTGCATTCTAAATACCAGTCTCCATTAGAAACACCATGCCTCCACCTATTTGATGGGCACTAATGTTTGGAAGAAACCTAGTTTCCCTTACCTATACCCATCCACCATCGCTCCTTGGGCATGGGGTGGTCATCCTTCACAACCCCTTGGCTTATACTGCAACTGCCCAGTCACGTTGCTGGAAAGACTATCTATATTGACATTGAAGTCATTGATGCTACGTTAGACTATAGCATCATATTGCCTCATAGTTATACCTATGCCATGCCAGTTGTTACATCTGTGGTTCATCGTAAGATGTGTTTCCCCATGATGGAAATATTGTCACAATTGATCAATTGACGTACTATGATCCAAAAGCCCAAACTTCAACTCAGTCCAAAATTTGTTCCATGGATGAAAATAAGACTATCTCATCTATCTCTCTAGGAGTCTATAAATATTCCACTTTTCTTGGTTATTACTATGGTCCATCATCTACTCCTTCTGAGCCTAGCTCATCGAGTGTTTCATGCTCCAAGCATTGTGAACCACCCACAAATTTTTCGATATGCCCTCACAGCAAGCCGCACCTCCAAAACCTGTTGTGCCTAAGTCAATGTAGCCCACTGGTATTACTCCTCAAGGGTCATTTCCTTTAGCAAGTTTCTCTCCTAATCCTTTTCTACCTGGAACGGTTCCCTAGGGCCTTAACCATTATGGAGCCTTTCCTCCAGGCCATTATTCTTCTGGTCAGATATTGTTCTTATTTCCACCTCTTGGAGTGTTTTCTACACCTCTCATGGCTACTTTGAGTTTACCCAATATTACCTTAGGGATCCCAATCTAGTACATCGATCCCTTGCCAAACACTCCACCCAATCAATTGAAACCTTATGCTACTTTGACCCAGGTCCGATCTGTTGTTCCTACCCTACCTTTAATTCAGTCCCATGGAAACCTCAATAGGAGCCTAATCCTGTTGCAAAAGCATCTAGCGAAAGGGGAAAAATTCCCGAAGAAAGGGAACCAAAGACAAGGTCCCCCAAGCAACTCCACCTCCTCATAATCCGATAAATCTTATGCCTCCTTGTGCTTTGTGTCATGTTCCTATTCATGCCACCAATAATTTTCCTAAGATCCCTCATGTTAAGGATGTGGTCACTGTTACCTTCCCTAATCCTAACATTCCAAGGTCCATATTACCTTACCTGAGTTAGGTAAGAAGATCATATCGTTATGCACAAACCATCCATGCACTTAGTGTGATAACTATGGCCAATATTCCCATCACAGTCCCCATCTCAAATATTTTCATGATACATTTCAAGTTCTTTGCAAATTAAAGGCCATTCATAATGAGTCCACCTCTCCTTTACCATTGGAATTTGGTTCCACTCCTACACCAGAACAACAGGTCTCTCAAACACCCATTATGATCCCTCCCCCTGATGTTGAGATGATGGATAGTACCTTTCCTATTCTTTACATATTGTCATCAATGAGGTCAATGCATTGGAACTCCCCGGATGTATCCTATCATGATTCTATTAAACCTTCTTCGTCAAACACCTTGGTCTCAACATCAGTAGATATTCCATCTACTTGTCATATGTCTCCCAACATCGACGATGTGTATGTCAACCTTGTCTCTCATGAAGATGCTTCAGGTAGGTCTTAACCATCATGTGGTCTTTCTTCCTCCAATACACCCATATTCCATTTTGATGAAGACATCATGGAAGCTATGACCATTGTATATTATCCTTGGGATGATATGCACCATCGTGTGTACTTCCTTCTACAGCAAACCCATGACAAATATGATGTGGAGTCCAAATACTTCATCCATGGTAAGTTTGATTGGTTTCATCACCCTTTTCTTGGAATGCATGAATTCAAACCACGTCCACCTTGTGGCCATTACATTGCCAACCAATGCTTGGGTAAGGGGGCATCTACTTTTGAGAGTCCAGGAGAAGCAATTCTCCCCAACTCTCCTAATGTATCTAATAGTGTCAACTATAATGCCAATATTATTCCCCATTTAGAGGAACCTCTAGAGTCTCATATCACTTCAAATCACTCTCGGGATGATCCACTTACCCATACCTTCATCTTATCTCAACAACCCAGTCCCTTAGACATTGTTGTTGTTCAACCATCATGTTTTCCAAGAGAGCATCAATTCATTATATCCGAAGCCACTCTTTGGAATAGTGACACCATGTGTGTGAACCCATAAATTTAGTCCATTTGATTCATATATGCATTACCAAATTAGATTGGTAATCCACCATTCCTTTTCTCTAGCTATATCTATCCATTTTTCCCATAAGAAGACAACCATAAACAAATGATGAACCACATCATCAAAATGTGTTTGGAATCCACTACTCTAAATACCCATGGTGTGACCATAGCATACTCCATCTATCCATACAAAATGGGGTGCACACATGCCCCTCCATCTCCTCATCATCCTTTGGAGGATCTCATGCCACTTGCATCGAGATGCTTGAATCCCTTATTTGAGCAATTGGAACACAATAGCGTTGCACAAACTCCTCCTGCTAGGGGGCATCATTCACACCTTTACATACCAGATCACTCCCCTCCATTACATATCCTAGAGGGTAGTATCCAATACTTAGGGGCATGATGGTTCCCCCCTTATCCACCTTCCCAATTGATCAACATAAGTCTCAACCTAGAATCCAATGATCTAGGTATGGTCGATTATCCTTTCATTCCTTAGATAGTTTGTCCTACCAGCCTCTCTAGTGAGCCATATACACATCGCATATTGTAGACCATTGATACCACACATTCAAAAATTCCACTCTATGTGATGCCTCACTTACCACCCAGAGCACATGTTTGACCTGTGGGTAGGGATGATTCTAGAACTTCTCTAGTAGTTCATTCATGTACCCATTTATTCCCTTGATTCTTCAGCAAGAACCACTATTCCAAGAAGCATTAAGGCCATTTTAGACAAGTAAGGCCACCTACCTGAAAGCCATAGATCCTGATTCCGATGGTTAGTTTTTCTGCTACAATCTCCACAATATTTAGGGCCTTATCCTCCTCTCCAAATTCTCCATGGATCATTATGCAAATAAATTGGATTTGGGGGTAAATTACCCTTCTATAGGAAAGACCTTAGTTTTTCCCTCACCCATTATGACCAAACAATAGCTTCATTTGACGAATCGTCAACACCATTGATATCTCACTAAGTTATATAATGGGTCTCTCTTCTTTTTTGGTAATTTGAAACTTCACCTTGAAGCCATTTTTTCAATGAGGTCTCAATTTACCACCTCTTAAAACCAAATCTCTTCATTTGAGACACCCGTACTCTGGTACCACTTTACCCTTGCATTGGTTGACTCACATGTTGATTTTCATTATGAGGAACCATTATTTACTCATGATTTCTTGGTCCCCTCTAAGCCTCTCCCATGTCGCAACATCATGGATTCACCCTTGTTCAGAGCATCCGAGATGTGTTACCCTTTTATGTATGGAGTCTATTCTTAGTCCCCTTGAGTCCCATTATAGTGCTTCACTCGTTGTCATATCACATTTCTACCATATTCTCATTTTTTCCTCCAGTTATTCTACTTTTTCTTTGTCGAACAATTATTTGAGTCATTGGCCATCCCCTCTGGAATCAAGTCAGTCACTGCCAATTCAACTATTTTTATTATGCTCTGATAAGGGAAGTCATCATTCCTCCACTCATTTTTTTTCTCTCCATCATCCTCCTTGGTGTTAGTCCATCAGTCACTCTATTATGTTCCCTTGTGCCCTTTTTGAGGATTCCTCATTGCCTTAACTATAGCGGGCCTTCTTCTATCAACCTTAGCACATTTATTCCAGATGAGTGGTTTAGTGGGCAGTGTAACTTGATTTTAGCTTCGATATTTGTTCGGTGCCTTGGATCAAGAAAATGGACTCATTATTTCCCTTTGACTTGGTTGTTTCTCACATGCTCAACATCAACTCCTTATCAGATGATTGGTAATCGTACACTTGATGGTTCAGTGATCCAAAAAATTGTCCCAATGATTCCCAGGTCTATGTGTGATATGTTTCATACCTCATGAGGGGGTGGCCCTTTAGGTAGCCCACCACATTCCCCGATGACCATAAATGTTGATCCAGCCTCTGATGCACTTCCACAGATGTGATGGGTTTGGCTTCTACCACATGCAATGCCGACAACATGCATGTCCCCTTTAGATGGTCTATTCAAATCTTCAAATCCCTTTCCTGTTCAACAGGGCTTCCTTGGTTGTGATCATACCCCTCCCCATGCTAGCTTGAGGGGAATTATATCTCATGTACTCAGATGTTATTATATTCAGCATTGGCCTATGTTTTTCCAAGCACATTAGTATATGGGATCAATTGTATTATTTCCTGGCTCATTTATGCCAATGTATCATGTATAATGTATTATGCAATTTGTACCTCAGTCCAACATTTTTGAGCTCATCATTATTATTTGTACACAGTTATCTCAGGGGGTACGGGTATGCCTCCTTTGCCTCATTTTATATCAAATAATACCACATCAAAGGAGACTTCTATCAGTTTAGGAGGTATCATCCCCTCCATTATTTGTCTATCCTTGACTTGCTTCAGTTCTCTCTCTCTTTGACTCCCCTTTTGGTGTTTCATGGAAGTATAATCTACAACATATATTGGTCATATGATTTTCTTATAGCGCTCATGTGTATGGGGGTAATCTCTTATCACCAAAAAATGATCACCTAGCCATTTCTAACTAGGTGGATCGAAATACACCATGTAGATTTAATTTTACTATACTAAAATCACTTTCACTATGGAAAATAATTTAGTAATCCACTTTATTAAATTATTTTCTGATTTAAATGAAAAAAACTCATGAGAATAATTAGATAAATAATTATTTATTTACTTTTCTCTAGGAATAATTATTAAATCATTATTTAAATTATTATTCCTTGTCATATTTAATTAAATCCCTTAGGAATATTTAAATAAATTACTATTAATTCAATCTTCCTTATTTCTATTATTAGAATAGTTATTAAATCACTATTTGATAATTATTCTGATTTCACACCTTTCTTAATTCCAGATAAATAATTAATAAATCATTTTATTTGTTAATTATTTCTAAATAAAGACATTTAACCATTTTAAAATATTTTCCCACTCCAGTAAAGATAATAAAGTGTATCAAGTGGTTAGATCTGAATTTGGTTAATAATATTTTATTATTCTCTATTTTTGAGATTAACTTAATACTTTATTATAAATAGGAAGGTTTTTCATTCATTCTTCACCATGATCATAATCATCGTCAACATTATCGTCTTTTTTTTTTAGCTCCCATTTTGAGTTCTCTACTTTTGTCTGGGTTTTTCACATATTGAGAGAGAGAATCATTTTCTGAGGCATCAAGGAAATCAAAGGACCCATCCCATGGAGGGAGACTTACAGACCCATGTATAGGTCTCCTTCACCTAGTACTATTAATAAAATGTTTATTCATTTAAAAAAGTATTACCAATTGGGTTATTATACTAGATGTTTTATATTGTTGCTTTATGTTCTAGATCATATCTACTTTTACTATAGGTTTTCTATTTATGTTGAATATTTGAATCGACAACATCCATCAAATTGTTTCTAGAGTCACTTGTCACATAGTGACTTAAGTGAAGTATTTTTGGTACACCTTCCAAGAAATTTCACACTAACATTGAGGAGGAAGGACCCACGGTCATAGAAAAAATATTCAAAGTCAAGGATTCAACACCAGTGTTTGATACCACTTACAGTGATGCGGAAAATTCATTCTTGCATATGATTGCAGCTTGGTCCAAGATCCTTCCTTATACATATATGATGTGATGGGTCGTTAATAACTTAATCGTTGTAAAAAGGAAGTTCATAACACATAAGAAAATAGTTATTGGCTCATTCAATGACAATGATTTTAGTACACTGTACCATTTTCCACTGCCTCATCGCAAATATAACAAACAATTTGTGGAGAAATTCATGAGAAATATTGATCATACATTAGAACCCATTAAGGAATGGAGAAGATGCCCCAACAAGCATAAGTGTGAGGAAAAGGGTATGTATGTAGTTGGCTCTCTCATTGTTCCTTGTAGTTAAGTAGTTGCCATGATATGTAGGTCTGTTTCTTATTCCAAGTAATTGGAACTCTCCAACCAATGGAAACCACTATTTAATGCTACATCACAAGGATATTATTCAGATTGGGGAAATATACTATCTGATAACCTAGCCAGTCATATTTTGAATTTTAGAAGTAAACATATAGTTTCAAGAAATATAATTCCCCCTTTCTACATGAGTTCCTATGTAATGGATTCCCTAAGCTTCACCATGGATTTCACTTCTATGGGATGGAAATGGATCTTAGAGGACCTAAAACCCATTCACGTATATCATGATATCCTTTGGGACTCTAAGTATCATCAACACTTTTATAGAATCTTCGATAGAGTTAACCACGTTTCCTATTTGTCAAATTATTTTTGACAAGAAATCTCCTAGGATTTCCCCAAAAGCTAAAAAAGACTTACTCCCTATTGGAAACTAGTTTGGAGAGGAGTTATCTACCTATGTCTAGGTTTTTGGTAGTCTCACTAATCCCCATGTCTTACCTATGTATGTCCCTGGAAAACTTTTGGCTCAAAGCAATAGCATACCATACCATAGGTAATGGCATTTCAAAAGTCTTAAAAGAGTCTAACAAGAAAGTATGGCTTATTTTTCCTCTTCACTGTGGTATATATACTTTGCAAAATTTCAAACATGTAGCAATTGAGATTAAATCTATCTTAGATTTCAATTTTATACTAACCCTAACTGAAAATATGATCTTGTTGTAGCAGCTACAACCACCCTCCCAAATTTTGGCTTCTTCATTTTGGAGCCTCCATAACAACCATCCTCAGTAGCATGTCTTGCAATCTCAAGCACATCAGCTTTAGTTGTTTCATAGAGTCTTGTCACCCTTTGTATGCAAGTTTGTTCCACCTCCTTCACAGGTTGCTTTTTTGACTTAGTGTCAGTTGTTGGTTGAGAAACTCCCTCTGGGAATTGCACAATTCTAGAGGGGAACCAACCTTCCCTCCAGAAATTGTGCAAACCTAGTTGAACACCCATCTGGGCTCCATAATTTCACAACTTCCTGAGAGTATTCTTCTCAAAAATTGCGTAATTCATCCTAGGGCAACTGCTCAGCCCATAAATTGCACGCAATTCTTCCTCACAGAATTCTTCTCAAAAATTGTGCAATTTATCCCAGAGTAGCTGCTCAACCCATAAATTTCAAAATTCATCCCAAGGAAATTCTAGGCAATAGTCATTTGATGCTCCCAGAAATTGTGCAATCCCTTTGGGACAGCCAGCCTAGCAGCTAGCAGAAATTGTGCAAATCCATCCAGGAAGCCTATTAGGCTAAAAAATTGTGCAATAAAGACAGACATGCTTCCTTGAGAAAATTTCGAAGTCTGACCCAAGACAACTGCTCAGCCAAGAAATTATGCAATCCTGAGAGATAGTCACTTGTCCTCTCAAAAATTTCGCAATCCCTCTGGGACAACCATCTTTTCTCAACCCATAAACTCTGCAGGTTTTCATCCCAGGCTCACAGACCAATGCATGTGCCTTTAGGTTGAACGGTTCCCTTTGTGACTGAGAATTTTTTTTTGCATGCATGGATTGCTTCTCCTAGTGTAGCATGCAAAGGAATCCCTGATTTAGGGATCTATTTTTAGTATCTAGAGGTTACATGCAAGGATCATTTAAGAAACCTCCTTCCAAGTGTTGCTTTTCCTATATTTGTGGTATGCGCATCACAACCTCGATTTTATCAAAACTCATCAACTAGATGCTACAGAGCTCATTCCTCACATCGACCTTATAGCTCTTACATCCCACATTGTATCTAGGAGTCGTCAGCACATTCAACTCAGTTGTTTCAGGGTAATCCCTCTTTTCATGTCTTGCGTTGTGTTTCCATCACTTTTGGTGTTTCACTTTGTGTGAGTGTTGTCTACTTGATTTCAGTGAATGCTTACTATCATTTTGATGTATGTTATCTTGTAAAAGCATCGTTTCTATTTTCATTTGCATCTCATTGCGGTCACATGCATGACACTATTTTGTACAAATTGTTGTCGTTATGGTGACTCGCTTCACACACATGCATACTTTCCAATTTTCTAAATCTTGCACTTGTTGTTTGCATGTATGATCATTCACTCTTGTTTTCACTCATCTCATCATGCATTCAAACTTCTTATGTTTACAGTTGCTCGTTGGATGGTCTGAGCTACCTTAGCTCAGACCGTGCCTTACCTAACTAGCACTGTGCATTTCCAGAAGAGAAAGAGCTTCCTTTCCTCCATAAATTGAGCAAGTCTAGCCCAACACTAACCTCCAAACTTTCATTGCACAATTATTGGAGGCAGTGTCCTATTGGCCCTAGAAACTATGCAATGCAGTCTGCTAGTTGCATGTCACTACTAACTGAAATTTTGCATTGCACAATTTCAGCCCTCAGCAGGCCATGTTGGGCTATGCATTGTGCAATTCCAGTAGTCAATCAGCCTCCTGACATCCTTGAATGTGCCTTGCGCAGTTTTAGTAGTCATTCTCTCGACCTCTCGACAGAAATTGCACAACCTTCACGATCAATCACATAGGTATGTTGCAAGTTAGTCCTCAAGTTTGATTCAGTTTTTGATTGAAAAATTTCTTGCCATGAGTGTTTTTATGTCTCCAGGCATCACAATTTTTCTTTTGTCTCAACGCAGCACAAGTACAATGGCCTTTAGGAGAAGAGAGTCAAAGGACATCGTTGAGAGCACAATGGGGTTTGCAGCCAGGCAAGTGTCTATGAGCTTTCCTACCAATGAAGACATCAAGTTGTTCATAAACAAGGACATCAACATGATGTGGTAGTAGCACCACAACGAGCAGCATCATTAGCAGTAGCAGAAGGCATCATACCCACACACGATGAATATAAGAGGAAGGTTGTTGACAGCATAGAGGTAGAGAAAAGTGTCAAGTTCAAAGTAGATCCACTCATGAAAAAAGAATCTTTGGAAATTGAGGCTATGAGGTGACAACGCGATATCAATATCACGCAAAGGAAGAGAATCGAAGAGAGAAGGAGTTGCATGTGCTGAAGTAGCAATTCAAGGAAGAAAAAGAGTTGCATAGACATGAGAATGAGTTGTAGTAGGAACATGTACAACAGGATGTGCAACATGCATAGATGGATGAAACTGCGCCCATACAAGTTATAGATCCATCCCAACAGTTGTGATGGAGTAGA
Organism: Pinus taeda; assembly: GCA_000404065.3. Lineage (NCBI taxonomy): Eukaryota > Viridiplantae > Streptophyta > Pinopsida > Pinales > Pinaceae > Pinus > Pinus taeda. The sequence goes on along the minus strand of APFE030689758.1, from coordinate 72,029 downwards.
AATGGTGAGTAGTGTTATTGATCACATGCAAGGGAATTAAGTAGAATGCATGTCATTGTTTGCACGCATGCGATCCCACCCATTTGGCACACTCACCAAGGTGAAGACAAGAAGCAAGTCCAACTAGAGTTGAACATGTATTTTAAAAAATTGATATGCACGATCACCAGCACATGCTTGGAGATCAGTGAATACACTATGCATCAACATGTTGTCGGTCCAGTTGCACCCAGGAAAACCATGCTCATGCTATCAGAAGAGTTGGAAGGAGGGGCCATATCAGTATACCCGGATGCAAGAGTCCACTCCAGTAAGATGTCACCATTGAGCGTACGAACACCATCACAGATGACCAAGCTTGGCATCAGCTCACTGCCTTTGACCATTACAAGGATGTCAAAGAGTTGGTCTCACCACAATGGTCTGAGTTTCAGTGATGTCTTACATGGCTTCCTCAAGCTATTTTGTCTCACATGAGCACATGTGCATTGTAATGTAACATCTTGTCAAGTGGAAGTTCAAGTGTCGATAGTTGAATGTAACAATCATTTAGTAGTTGAAGAGTCATGAGGATAGATGAATAATCACAAAGGGGAATGTCGTGGGTCACCCCACCCTTTGCTATAAATAGCCCCTCATAACTGATTGTATAAGATTTTGGTTATCCAATCTTTCGATAGGTCTATCTTAGAGAAAGCTTAGATAGTATTGTAACGAGCCTTGGCTTCTCCACTGTGCATAGATAGTATATCTCTTTGGAGGAGTAGGCGGGAGTTAGTGTAATGTTCCACTATCAAAACTAGTGGTTGGACACGGATGTATTTTATGACTAGAACTTACACTTCTTAATATAACAGAGCCAACATGTTTCATGCATATATCACATTTTATTTCAGTTATCTTGTTTACTCTAAATGATATATGTATATGTTTGGTTTTGCATGCATGTGTATCTATTTTCTATATGTATGTATGAATATTACTGAAACGTGCTATTGGTTTAACCATCACTTTGTATTGCTAGCTTACTTGCCTTCCATGTTGAGATGCATCTTTTCTCATGTGTTCCCTTCTTAACTTTGTGCTGTCATAGGTTTCCAAGGGGCGCATGTTTGGTCAATTGAATGTCCTTGAATTGGCAATCATAAATTGTCAACCAGGGTGCATAGACTGACAAAGTATAGGTGCACAATATGTGCTTAGAAGTTGTTTTATTAGGTCATTATGTATTTTTCAAAGTCTAGTCCTAGGATGGAGGTGATGTTTGTTAATTGTATTAATGTTGTAATTCTTAAGGACGTTGATTAAGTTTCCTAGGAATTAATTGCTATTCAATCAGTTTGTAGATGATCTGAGGGTGATTTTAATTATTTTATGTTGTTAGGATTTGATTTTAAATCCCTTTACTGTAGCTCCTAATCCTCTAAGTGCAAAATGGAATCTTACTCTAGCAGCTATGAAGGAATACTGTTGAACTTAATTATTTTAGGAGAAGTCTTCTTGCTTGTTCAATTTCTACTCAAACAATGTAATCCAAGCAACATTTATGAATTAAACACACTTCAATTATGTTGGAAAATAAGCAAAGAAAATAATTTTGTAGTACCAGGTATAAAGAAAAGTAAACAAAATCCTAATCTAGGTATAAAGCAAAGTAGAATTCTTATGTAGATAACAATTTGAAATCATTATATAGCATGATCACACAAAACAAAGCAATTAAATAACTGAAGGAAATCAGATTGTATTTGATCAAAACCTACCACTATTTGTAGGGGCCCTCCACATAGCAGTTCAGAGATTCATATCAATACAATGCTTGCACACAAAAACCAAATTCATTCACATGAAAGTCACAAATTGTTCAGAAAACATATCATTCGGGACACACCTAAATAATAGTGTGGCCATTAATTTTATAAAATGTCTTCTTGCATAATTGTATGAGGATCATAAGCCTAATATCTCTTAACCATATCTAAACTTATATCGTGAAACCATCGTTTTTCTATTTTGAAAGAAAAATGATAATGTTTCAGCTAATCTCGAGCTCTGTTCTGCATTAATCCAGCAATTGACTTTGGACTTTGACTGCAATATCTTGTGCCTTTTTAGAAAATGGTTTCGAGTGGATAGGAAGGTATCCGTGAGGGAGTCACATTTTATCCATCTTCACCTTTCACTGCTGAACTGGATCTCTGGAACCTCGTGAACAATGAAGGCAACTACGAAATCCTGGACTAGTTGTGGAAATAGGCCGATTTGGTAGCTAATTATAACTTTAATTAAAACAATAGGGTATACAGCTGAATATGAACAAGAAAACATACTAATGCATACCTTCATCAGAGGATTATTGGGCAAAATATGCCATGGTAGGACAATATTTAGACTCTACATTCCCCCATACTAGAGATGTTGTATGTCCTCATATACTTCTTCGTTGTATTTTGCTTGTGTCTCTTGTTTGTTATCTCCACTTTTCACTATTTTCTTCTTTTTGGCAGAGATTGGAATTCTAGGCTTCCTCATTATGGTTTTGTACCTTAAACCGATTATCTCTCTCTGCAAAATTTTATTCTCCTTCTTCAACTTCTTGTTTTTCTTATACCACAAGCTTAGATGTAGGATTAGATTATCGCTCTTGGCAATCTGTATCTCAATATGTTTCTTCAAGGCTTGATTTTAATTACTAAGATACCTATTTATTGTTTCTAGTTCAAAGATCTCCTGCTTTAAGATGTTTGAGGCTGATTGTTTCCAGGGCTCTATATTGTCTCCTTTTTTGTTATTGCCTTCCTTTCGAGTGATTCTATGTAGTCATGTATTTCCTACTGTGCAAGGTCAATACTTGACTATGTATCAGGCTTCCTAGAGGTGAGCTGTAAGGCCGTCGTGATGATCTTGGTGACCCTTTTGGAGAATCCCTAGGGCTTCCAATTGGCTCATCCTCTATTGGCTTAATCTCCATTGGATTGTTTTTTTTTGGCTCCTCTTCAGTCGGCTCGTTTTCCTCCAGGTTGATGTATTATGTAGTTTTTAGGGTTGTTTGTTGAGTCGTGCTCAACCTTGTACTCCTTCTCAACCCTAGGGTTTGTATTTTCTGCACTTTCCTCCTCTTTGTCTTCGATTTTCCTTTTAGAGAAGAGGTTTCAATTTGTGAGAGTTCTTCTTTTCCTAGGCTAGCTTTCTTTCTTCTAGGGTTTCCCCTCTTCATTCTCTACAAAATATTTACTATAGGAATCTCTTCTTTTGTTACCTCTATCTGAGTTTGAGGTGCTTGTTCCTTTGTCATTTCTATGGTTTTCTTTCTCCCCCTACGGGCCCTACTACTACTTGGTTTTTCTGGGGATTTTTCCTCGAAATGGTTCCTTATTAAGAAACTTTCCCAGTCATCCCCTGTACTTTAGAGGTGAAATTTGACCAATATTTTCACCATACCATGATGGAACATGGTGTTTCCTATGCATTGAACTTTTTTCTAAACATTCGTAGCCATTTTCCTGAGGCTATTCAAGAGAAAATAGGGGAGGTTGATCTGATGATCCTCCAAGAAGTGCATCATCATTCTAACATGATAAAAGTACATTTGTCCAAACCTACCCTCACAAGTGATAAACTTTTGAGGCACAAGCAATAAGTTTCTCCATTTATTTTTAAGAGCAGAGCTTGGAATACCTTTTTTGTAGGCCATTTTGTCCATGCTTGGATTCTTAAGGAAAACCCTGCAGTCTTCACTATCAATCCCTCTATTTTTAAACCATTTTTCTCCATGCCTTGGAAAATCGGTGGCCTCAGCAATCATAGACTCCGTTACTGTGAGCTTGATGTCCCCAATTTCGGCCTCCATTCCATCAAAGGAATGTTCAAAAGTCTTGGTTACCTCTTTGTGGAAACCTCTAAACTTCTCAATGAACTGCAACCATTGTCTTCTTTGCAGCGGCTCTCTAGTTTGTGGGCACCCCTCAAGGAATTTCTTCCTACTGGCTGAGTCCAAATAATTACCCCCATGTTGAAGGATGCTTTGCCTCGAATATTGGCTAGCTTGACAGGAAAATGGGACTGGACGGGGTTGTTGGTTGGCGAAAATATGGTGTGATTGTGAAAGAATGGAGGAGTGTAGGAATAGAGAAGAATGGATGGGTTATCAAGAGGATTATAGAAATGGATTCGACTGTTAGGTGCATTCAAAGTTATGATTTGATAATTAATTTGGTAGATTTGGCATAAGGTCGTGACATGACCTTTAGAGTGGTGGCATATGATATTTCGTTAGATGGCCATTATCCTTAGGTTATAATGATTGCACTTTGGTACTGTATTTCCTTACTCATACATGTTATATATCTTTCCCTATTGTTAAATTAAAGTAGCACGTACCTTCAATTTTCTATTGCTAACCTCATTTGTTGTCCTTTGATCTTTTGGAAGTGCATCATTGTCAACTATCCTTTAATCTAGATCATCAAGCATTCTTGTAGAATTCAAAATTATTAGGATGTAGAAATTTGTTTGGTTGCGGAAACTTGTCCAAGCTACAGAAAGTTGGATGAGGTATGGAAATTTGTTCTTTTTGTACCTTAAGAGAAATAAAACTTTAGTAGATGAGCTTTATTATTTTTTGAAAAGAAAATTTGAAGTGCCAATAAATTGGTTTTCACTTTAAATTTTATGCATAAACATGCCAACAACATGTTGGTTTTCATGTTTATACAATTTTTTTTTGCATATTATTATATGTATATGTATGCATATATACACATATAATTTATTTACTATATTTTTGTTATATATATATATATATATAAGAAACAAAATGAATGAAAATTTATAACGTGGAAAAGAAGAAGAATTCTTCTTGACCATCTTTAGTTCTGAATTATCCTGAAATATTTTGACAAACTTCTCTCTTAGTTATAAGAAGAATTTTGCGAGTAAATCACATAAAGAAAGACTTTTGCCGACGCGTTTCGAACCAACTAGTGTGATTCATCGTTGGGACAAGTTGAAGAGACAGATCTAGTTTAGTGCCTTAATTCCAACAACTACAACCAATTAACGTCTAATTTCTACACAAGGACCCTGATAAATTATTATTATTCTTATTGTTATTTGTATTCCCAATATTTACTATTTTATTTGCAGAAATAAGATGAACTAGGTAAAAAATAAAATAAAATACTAGTTTATTTATTTAAATTCTTAAAAATAAGTATATATAACAATCTTATCCTTAATATTTGTATTATTATATTATGATATTAGGATAAA